>SZWC01003741.1:85101-96082 GCA_023375785.1 Penium margaritaceum
AATCATCCAGTCCAGCGTCCGCCTCCAACACCACATCAGCACCAGCACCTGCCACAGCAGCAGCTGCTGAACCATCGTCCCCACCTGAGGTCCCCGGTGTGATCCCTGCTCTCCTAGTTCACACTGACTCCGTTGGCTTGGCAGGTGCCATCCTAGACGCTACCGAAGGTGCAGCAGCAACCTTTGCAGCCACTGCTCGTGCTTGCAGGGCTCCTACTCAGACCGCGGCTGGCCGTGCCGCCGAAGCCTACGCCCACACAACGACTTCTCTCACACTGCTAGGCACTGCAGCAGCCAACATCGCCACCCAGATCACGGCAGCAGCATCATCTGTTGCCACTGCTGCCTCATCTGCTGCGGACGCCGCCTCATCTGCTGCCGACTCCACCGCAGCCGCCGTCGCCTCCATTCGTGCGTCTACTGCATCGGCGGTCCTGACACCCACTGGTGTCCAGCAAGAACTGACGCCGCACGTCACCACGGGCGTTCTGGTCGCATCAGCATCTGCAGCCGTGGCGGGAGCTACGGTTACTGGGCTCCTTTGTCTCACTGTGGCAGTGGCGGGGTGGGTTGCCGTTCTCTTCTCCTCAGCCGCAGCAGTGGTGGCACCTCTCTTCGCCTTACTGCCTCGACACTAGCTCGGTGAGCTTCTCTTTACTCTACACTCGGCATTGCATCCACATTTCACCTCTCTCTCTCTCTCTCTCTCTCTCTCTCTCTCTCTCTCTATCTCTCCCCACATACTCCAAGCATGCCAGGACCAGAGGAAACTATAGAGGCTCTTCAAGCCACCCTTAGTGAAGCACAGGCGGCACGCCGCAAGGCGGAGGATGAACTGTACAGGAACAGTGAGGCACAGCAAGAGTTAGCCACCACAGTAGCAACCCTAGTCATAGATCGTTTACGGGCCGTCCCTGGCCTTGCGGCTATTCTCCCCTCTGATGACACTGCATCTGCTGACTCCTCTGTGCCACCCAGCAGTGCTGTTCCCAACTCCTCCTCTCCTGCTCTCTCAGCAGCTGCCTTAGCCCGGGTTCTCCTACCCACACGACATAGGGACTTTGAGACTCCACCACCACTGTTCACATCCAAACTCACCTTCACCTCCTAGGAGACGCGTTTCAGCGCGTGGGCCCAAGGAGAACTGCTGTGGGAATTCTACTCACCCACAAAGGCACCGTTCGTTCCACAGCCAGCGAAAGCAGCTCGTGCAGTCCGTGCTCTCATCACTGCTGGCCTAGAAAGCCTTCTTGATGACATTGGTACGTACAATGCAGACCCCATCCGCGGCACTCTAGTTGATCCTGTCGGTGCATACGCTCTCATCCGTCGCCGCAAAACAATCACTGCAGCCCAGAGTGCTCTGACCGTACAATTCAACACCTTGTAGATGCGTGCTGATGAGACAACCAACGAGTATTGGGCACGGAGCTTGCGCTTGTTGCGCGACCTCGGCAAGGCTGCGCCTGGCTCTCTATCTGCCTGCTTGTCCATTGTTGCTGGACTGATCCTTGAGCTCTCAGACCTCTACCTACATGTCTCACATGCAGAGCTTGAGCGCCTTGCCTCCTCACCTCTCCCTGCGGACACGCCCCCAGGGATTGGGCCTCTCTACGATTTTACTGCCTCCCGTCTCACTGACTGGTGGAACAGTCTTCAGAACAAGCGCATGCACCACGCTGCTCTCGCTGCCGTGACCACCTCCTCTTCTTCCTCCGCAGCAGCCCCTACCCGCTCTTCCTCCACTTCCTCTGCAGCCTCCCACTTGACGCAAGCAGCCTCCCGTGGTGGGGGTGGTGGCTCAAACCTTAGCGGGGGCCGTGGTGGGGGCAAAGGGCGTGGGGGTGGTCGTAAGGGTAAACCCTCCTTTGGTGCCCCCATCGGCGCTGAAGTAACCTGTTGGAACTGTGGCGTAACTGGCCACTTAGCTCCAAAGTGCCCAGCTCCCCGTGATGATGCTCGCCTGGTGTCCTCCATGCGTGCCCATTGGGCCCGCACTGGAATCACATCCTCTTCTGCAACAGTAGCGGCGACCATGGGTTCTCCGTCCTCTTCCACCTGGGACTCCGCTCTCTCCACCACATCCGCACCACTTCAGCCATCTCCCTCACCTCCCAGCACTTGGGGCTGGATTCTGCCCCTTGGCGGTCCTCCTTACTACGGCCCACCCTCCTCGCACTACTCACCACCGACCTGGACGCGGGATGATGGGCACCTCTCTGACCGCTCTTCCGACCGTTCCTCTGATCGCTCCTCGGACCGTCGTGACGAAGAGCGCGCCCTTGAGCGCCGCCTCGTTGAGCTTCTCCACCTTCGTTCTCAGGGAGGTGAGAGTGTGAGTGGCCAGTGTCGTGTGTCTGTCTGTGAGTCTGATGCCACTCTCTGGGGTGCAGCGTCTGGTGGTGTGCAAGGGTATATGCCTGATGATTGTGATTGGATTGAGGATTGGCAGTCTCATACACTTCCCACTCGTCTTGGCACAGCCTCTTCCCTGTTTTCACGTGGTTATGTTGCCATCTGCCTTGTCCTCCCGACCACTCGTGCGGCACCAGGCCTCTGGATCATTGATTCAGGGGCCACTCATCACATGACATCTTCTCGCTCCTCCTTTGTCTCACTTGGTCCGGTTGGCTCTGTTCGCTCTGTCCGCATTGGCTCTGGCCAGCTTCTCCCTGTCCATGGCGTTGGCGTTGTCAAATTTGTCGGCCCTGGTGGCACTGTGTATCTCCCTGATGTGCTGTACGTCCGTGACCTGGAGGTCAGTCTACTCTCTGTAACCACCCTCGACGACCAGGGCATGGACTTCTCGTCCAGTCGTGGCCTTGCCTCCATCTCTCTGTGCTCATCTGGACATGTTGTTCTCCGTGGCGTGCGCTGTGACCGGCTCTTTCGTGTGCCACTGTCCCTTCCCTCGTCTTCCGTTGCCTCTGCTCTCGTGCACGTGGCACCCTCCTTGTCCCCTGCTCATGCTGCGCTCTTGCATCGCCGGCTGTGTCATCTTCACACTGCTGCCATTCAGCGCCTCCTGCGCCTCCAGCCAGCCGTGGGCCTCGACCCCGCCACCTTTCCACCCCCATGTTCCACCGACTGCCTTGACTGCGCCTGTGGCAAAATGCACCGCTCTCCGTTCTCCTCCTCTGAGTCCACCACCTCTCACCCCCTTGATCTTGTTCACGCTGACGTGATGGGTCCTCTTCCCCACACGTTTCTGGGTGGTCTTGGTCGCTATGTTCTTTGTCTGACTGATGACTTCTCCCGCTACCGTTGGGTCTTTGCCCTCCGTCACACGAGTGATGTCAGTGACATCATTGAGGCCTGGCTTCCCCAGGCTGAACGCGCCTGTCTCCGCCCTCTGCGCGTGTTCCGTAGTGCTTGCGGCGGTGAGTTTCTCGGCCCTACCTCCCGCTTTCTTGAGTCTCGTGGGGTTCACATTGAGTGCACCGCTCCCTACACCCCGCAACAAAACAGAGTGTCCGAGCGTTGGAACTGGACTCTTGTTGACGGGGTGCACTCTCTCCTTGCTGCCTCCAGTCAGTCTTCGCTGTTCGCTTTTGAAGCCATGTCCTACATGACGTGGGTGTGGAACAGGGTCCCTCATGGTCCCCTCCCCCACATTGTCACCCCCTTCGAGCGTTGGACGGGTCGTCGTGCTGACTTGCGTCTTGCCCGCGTCTAGGGCTGCCTTGCCTCTGTCTGGCTCCCGGTCGACCACCGCCATGACAAACTGTCACCCCGCGGTTGCCTGTGTTTTTTCCTTGGTGTCTCTCCCTTCTCTAAAGCTTGGCGTTTCTGGGATCCCTCCCGTTGTCGCGTCATTGAGTCTCGGGATGCCTTGTTCTTTGAACACTTGTTCGAACGCGACGTCTCTAGTTTCTTTGGGCCTTCATTTCCGCTTGGTCGGGCTGGGGGTGGTCTTTAATCCCTTTCTGGGGTCTCTACTCTTCCCTCCGCGCGTCCCTCGGCCCCCTCTCCGTCCCCTGCCGTTGCGCCTCCTTCCTCTCCTGTTGTGCAACCTGTCTCCCTCGCTGACTCTGTGTTGCCCACATCGCCTACTACTGACACTGCACACACCGCATCTCCAGCGGTCCCTGCACACCCCAGTTCTCCCCCTGTGTCCGTCTCTCCAACTGCTGCTGTGCAACCAACTTCTCCCACCGACACTGCACACGTCACCTCACCAGTCCCAGTACCGTCTACCTCTACAAAGCCTGTTCCTCCCGTGTCACCCTACACACGTGGAGGTCGTCTTCGTTCTCTCCCCTCTCAGTCCCATCCTGTTGTCTCTGGTGACCCTAGCCTCCGTGCTCTCGGTCTTGTGACCTCTGGCATGTCTACCGCGGCCTCCGTTGTGCACCCCAGCACTGCACTTGGCTACTCCCTGATTGAGCAGGAGTTTCACTCCGCCCTCTCGTCGTCAGTCGCTGGGTATGTTGCCTCGTGCTTCGCCACTGCCGGTCTCTCTCCTCTCCCACCTGAACCCGTTACGGTGCAAGCAGCACGTGCAGCCACTGACTCCTCTCTATGGGAGCAGGCCATGAAGGCCGAACTTGACGCATTGTCAGACCACAATTTGTACGAATTGGTAGATCTACCCCCAGGCCGCAAAGCCGTTGCAGCTAAGTGGGTGTATCGCCGCAAACTCAACCCAGAAAAAACTGTGGAAAGGTACAAAGCACGACTCACTGCAGAGGGGGTTCTCCCAGATTCCTGGGGTTGACTTTGACGAGACGTTCACGCCAGTAGGCCGCTACACCACTGCCAGGGCGCTGCTCAGCCTAATCGCTCAGCATGACTGGGAGTTGGAGCAGATGGACGTCAACAATGCCCTTTTGCACGGCAAGTTGGATGAGGAGATCTACATGGTGCAGCCACCCGGTTTCTCAGATGGTACAAACTGTGTGTGGCGACTGCGCAAAGCCCTCTATGGGCTCAAGCAGTCTCCTCGCTGCTAGAATCAGGACATCACGGCAACCTTGGAAAAGGGTGGCTTCGGGAGGAGTCCAGTAGATCCTGCCTTATTTCTGAGTCCCCCTTCACAGCCACTGGTTGCCATCCTCGTGTAAGTTGATGACCTTCTCATTGCATCTCCCAACATGTCAGCAGTCTCTTCAGCTAAGTCCCTTCTCCAAGCAGCCTACAAGATGAAAGACTTGGGGCCGGCTCGGGTCTTCTTGGGCATGGAGCTCGAGCGGGACCGGGCACGCCGCACCCTGCACGTGCACCAGGCTGCGTATGTTCGCAGCCTGGGGGAGCGCTTCAGGGCGCTCCTCACTGCAGTTCCCTCCGCCTCTACACCCATGACCCCCGCTGGGCAGTCACTGCTGAAGTCCCTAGATCTCTCCACACTGGGGGAGAAAGTTGATGTCACTGACTATCTCAGAGTCATAGGGTCACTGATGTACCTTGCCACCACCACCTGTGTTGATGTGGCTTTTGCTGTCAACTTCCTGTCCTAGTTCTCTCAGTGTCCACGCGAGCAGCACTTGGAAGCTTCCCTGCGAGTTGTGCGCTATGCTCTCTCCACACCACGTGTCGGTCTCTTCTTCCGTGCGCAACCCTCTCTTGTGGTTGACGGCTTTACTGAAAGTGACTGGGCACATGACTCTGATGCACGCAGCCGCACAGGTTACATCTTCATGGTTGGGGGAACAGCAGTCTCATGGAAAAGTGGCAAACAGGGGTGTGTTGCTCGCAGCACAGCCGAGGCTGAGTATGTGGCACTTGGCGCAGGCACATGTGAGGCTGTCTGGCTGTGTCGTCTTCTCCAGCATTTGCGTGTCCCCATTTGTTGCATCACTCTGCTTTGCGACAATCAAAGCACCAAGGCCATTGCCGAGAACAGTGGCATGCATCACTCACGCACCAAGCACATCAATGTGGAACATCACTTTGTTCGTGAGTGCATTGCCACTGGTATTGTCCGAGTTGCGTGGGTGGACACACGTTCTAAAAGAGCAGACGTCCTTACCAAGGCCCTCAGTCGCAATGTCTTCAAAAGTGCTGCTCATGCTGTTGGTCTCATCTGTCCCCATGACCCCGACTGAGTGTATCTACTCAGCCTTCTGTTCTCATGAGCTTGCATGTGTGTGGGGGTGATTGCCTGGGGGTCATGGGAGAGTGTTAAAGTTCGTTGGTCACTCACATCTCTCTGCCCTCTTGTCTCCACCTCCATGCACACACATGTACAGATTAATTTGACATGGCCTCACCTGGGGAGACGCCAAACAACTCTACTGTGGCTGACATCTTTAGCGTGCTTCATCCAGGAGTGTCATCTGGCACTTGCATGACCATGACTTGACTCTTATCACATGTGGGATAGATGCTAGGGCTCGTACACTCTGACTGCCGTGCCCTGTATCATGCTTGCCTTGAGTGTCTTGTGGGGAGCTGCATTTACCGGGTGCTGATCCTTNACTCTACTGTGGCTGACATCTTTGGCGTGCTTCATCCAGGAGTGTCATCTGGCACTTGCATGACCATGACTTGACTCTTATCACATGTGGGATAGATGCTAGGGCTCGTACACTCTGACTGCCGTGCCCTGTATCATGCTTGCCTTGAGTGTCTTGTGGGGAGCTGCATTTACCGGGTGCTGATCCTTGGGGGCCACCTTGCCGGGTTTTACCCGTGCACTGGTAAGTAGCCGCCGCTCGGTTTTATGCCAAGCGGTCGGGCTCGACCCCCGGGTGGCGGCGTGTGCTCGCTTGGGCGTGATGCCCGTGGTGAGCGCACACTCACCTGTGTCTAAGTCTAGCTCGCTCCCCCTCACCTCTTTTTGTCTTGGTTCTTCTCAAACTAATGAAGGCAAGCGTTCCCACATCCATGGCGTCGGTTGCCCTTGCCCGTGACGATGTGTCTTCACATGCTCATCCTAGGAAGTATCCTAGCAACTACAAGATCACCGCCGATATGCAAGGATTCATCTGTACGAGTGACACTCATCGACAATGTGTTTTTTTTGCCAAAGTGGTGTGCCGACCTGGACATTTTGAATTTACATGTTCATCTTCCACTCGGAACCTGTTTGAGAACAGCTCAAAATTGAACCCGGGTTGGTTGAAATAAGCATAAGAGAAACTCCTTCATGAAAACCCATGCGACTTTAGGAGGTAATACGGTAAGCCAGATTGTTATTGCCATTGGCGACATTGATTACGTAATCGTCATCTTCCTTGTACACTTGTTCAAGGAAGGCGGCATTAGTGAAGTTATGGCAGAAGTGCGAATGGGAGCCATCTTTACGAGTGCAAAGTGTTAGCGGTCATTGGTTTTTGTCTATGAATGCCGCAAAAAGGAGAAACATGGTCTTAATTTTGCACTCTCCTTGCCCATGGTATGAGCTAGCGTTCCTATTGGTGCATGATTTCAAACAAGGGGCATGCAATTGCTTCATTTGGGTTTGCGGAGAAAGCAACATGTTTCGGTGTGTGATCTTGGGTAATCCTTTCTAGTAAAAATTGGTCTTGTTTTATTGAGGAAGGGTTTTTGGGCATGAAATTATGTTGATTCGTGGAGATTTGATCACAAAATGCCAATAAGCTAGTATGATTCATAACCCTAACACATTGAATCCATTGTACGCTAGATGAAGATGGCATGCTCTTGTGGTGGGCCTTTTTTTCTTCCTTGGATTCTCTAACTCAATGCCTCATATTATTATTTCGTAGATATTCATCTGGTGATGTTCTTTTATTGATACCAATTCTTCATCATCGTGATCATTGCATTTGCCTTTTGCTCAGGATCCGTAATGAATTGGATGGGAAGTTTAGCCTATGGGGTCAAAACCGTGGTCCTACCCAACCGCCCAATCGCGGGGGACCCGTTCAGCCCATGTGGGGAGGCTAGCCCATGTGGTACAGGATAAGTTTTACCTTCTTTCCTTTCTTTCCCAACAGCTGCCAAAGCTCCGTTTATGTGATAACAAAAAGGATAAATTAACAAAATAATCCTGGTTGCCTCTCTGTCCTCATACGAGGTGTTGTGTTCCTATTCACATCGAAGATTCAAACCTACCTGGTTCCTGGCCTACCGGAGACGCAACCCTGGCTGCGGTGGTCGAAGTTTTACGCCGACCTGAACGGCTGGACAGTTTTCTTTGACGCCCCGATAATCCAGGCCGTCAGAGCTCGAGAATACATCGAAAAAGTTGTTTCCGCGTTACAGGCCTCGCTAGGTTTGCAATAGTGACGATGGTTTGATGTTGGGAGCTGTTTTGTCTTGCATTACCAACGGTAGAACTCCTGCATGAACTTAATTCAAATAAACATGAGAAAACATTGTTTTTCCAATTCTCATGCCGCTCGTAATGTCGCCGTTAGGACGGCTTACACCGTAGGGCCTTAACGTCAGGTCGGAGTAATCTACTGACCAGATGGACCGGCGGATGAATCGGGCGGTCATCGCTGGCCGTCACATGTTTCGGAAGTAGTTTCTTCGAACAGGAGCTTCCCAGACTACCTGTCCTCGACGTCGCCGAATATCGTGGCGGCTGGTCAAGTCGTCGCCTCGCATAAGTTTGCCCTAACAAAAAGGCCCACGGCACATCGTTCAACTTCTTGTCCTAGACCACGCGCGGAATTCATGCTGACTGGGCACCTTAACGGTCATCCGACCGAAGGCCTCATCGACAGGTGACTAGCCGCTGCCCCCCACTAGCTGCTTCTGCTGATCTGCCGCTGCTGCTGACGAAGCCGACGGTGGCGGTAATGGTGGTTACGGCGCAAACCACACTCGCGTTTCCTTGCGCCGCAGACGATGCAATGCAGCGGAGAGGCTGGTGCAGCGTCAGCGCAGTCCACTTGGCTGCATCTGTTCCGCAGACGGTTCGCAGTCGGCGAGAGTGAAGGGAATAGGAGAAAGAGAAAAGTACTCATGGGAGACGTTGTAATGCGGCGGAGTTGTAGCAGCAGGAGCAACAGCAGCAGCTGCAGCAGCAGCGCAGTCCACATGGCTGAATCTTGCATGGTTCGACACGTGGCCTTGGCAGCAGCTGCGGCGCTGCTGCTCCTTGCTTCGCCTCCTCCTCCCTACTGCGCTGGCCATGCCGACCGCAACCCCACAGAGGGTACCAGTGAGGAGGCAAGGCTAGAGCTGCAAAAGCATGGTTTCCGAAATCGAGGATTTCGTTCATGGGCAGAACTGAAGTCAGTTCTGGGATCCGAATTCGAAGAATCACATGTGCTCATAGCTCAGGACGGCCAAAAGCAGCAAGAGCAGCAGGAGCAGCAGGAGCAGAAGCAGCAGCAGCAGCAGCAGCAGCAGCAGCAGCAGCAGCAGCAGCAGCAGCAGGAGTATCGGCATCAGCATCAGCAGCAGCAGGAGGTGCAGCAAGAGCAGCAGGCGCGATTGCAGCAGCAGCAGGTGCCGCTGACAAAATCTGAACCTGGAGCGGAGTCCATGAGTGCGACTCGACTCCAGCCCTTGACGAGCCGACCTGGGGCGAGAGGTATGCANAGGGGAAAATGGACAGGACGAGAGAAGGAGAGAGAGAAAGGAAGAGGGAGGAGGGGCCCAGCAGCTATTGGGGCGCGTGGTGAGGTTTGAGAGGAGTCTGGACAACAGCCTGGGGACTGCTGCTGCAGCAAGGTGCGTTGGTTACTTCGATGAAGTTTGTTACTTCATGGAGACTTGCAAGCAGCCTAGGTTGAGTTCGTTGAGGTATGAAGTTGAGATATGAAGTCGAGATATGAAGTTGAGGTATGAAGTCGAGATGTGAAGTCGAGACATGAGAAGAGGCGGTGGGGATGATTCATATACCCCTCACTGCAATCCTTTCGATGTTTATCGCCGGCGTTCTCGCGATGATGTCTATTGCGATGACGATAGCATGCAATGATTGTCAGGCTGTCGGCGAGTCTGCGACTCGGCGATGCTCATCCCCATGCAATGATTGTTTTCGGCTTTCTTGCGATGATGTCTATTGCAATTACGATAGCATAAGAATAGGGGAGTCTGTGAGTCGTCAGCGATGCTCACAACCCATGCAATACTTCGTCGCCGTTCAGGCTGGGGTCGGCAATGAAGCAGGGCAGAGTGATGATCATTGCCAGGTGATGAAAAGCGGTGAGCGATAAGCGTTGCCACACCCAGAGTCTTCAAAGCCCACTTTAGGGCTGTGTGGAGGCTCATTCTGTGCTTGCAGCAGCGCCTATCTCTGAAACAATTTCCTCGCAAGATCTCTCTCCCCACCCCGCTGTCTTGCTTGCTCCCCTTGCTGCACTAGAAGATGTTGACTCTTGCAGCAGCGCCACACTCTTGGTCCCTGGTTGCTCACCCTTGACCATCCTTTTCTGTTTCCTTTGCTGTTCTGATACTGTGCCATGTGTTGACTTGCTGCCATACATCCATGCTGTTGTTTTAGAGCTTATCATACGCCTTGTCATTGTTAAACTGTGCTTCTATGTGTTCTTATGTCAATGTGTTCCTATGTCCCTATGTTCTTATGTCCATGTGCTCCTATGTCAATGTGTTCCTATGTCCCTGTGCTCTTATGTCCATGTGTTCTTATGTCCATGTGTTCTTATGTCCATGTGTTCTTATGTCCATGTGTTGGTGTGCACAGTGCTGCTCCACACAGCAGCCCTTCCTCAGAAGCAATCACGCCAAAGCGTTTGCATCAAACAATAATGGAGGAAATGGAGAGGACAGGCGGACCTGTCAAGAGTCTGCACCACGTCACGCTTGCCAACACAACTCCTGCTTCAACAGAAGCAGGAGAAGTTAGTGCTGCTGCGGCAGTAGATAGTGCGGCATCAGCCCAACAGGAAGGCAGGGGAGTGGGCGAGGGTGAGGAGCGGCTGCCCGTGCAAACAAAGCTCTGGTTGAAGGCGATTGATTATTCAAAGTTAACCACTATTGACCTTCGCTATCACCAGGTGCCTTCCTCTCCCCTTCCCCTACTCTCCCTCATTCCCTCCCTGCTCCTCTCTCTCTCTCTCTCTCTCTCTCTCTCTCTCTTCCTCTCCGTCTCCCTCCC
>SZWC01003741.1:96131-107778 GCA_023375785.1 Penium margaritaceum
CCCCCCCCCCCCCCCTCTTCCCCCTCTCTTCCCCCCTTCTGTCTCCCCCATCTCCCTCCCCCTTTGTCCCTCCCTCACTCCCTCGCTATCTCCAGCCTCTCCATCTGTGCAGCAAGTCATGTCTCACTGGAAAGATGTCCTTTTTTTTACTGAGAACCATGGGTGTGCCCTTGCAGGGCATGCATCCTGCTGTCCGTTGTTCCTGTTCTCTCTCCCCCCCACTTACTTACACAGGGTATGCACTGCCGGGGTGACCCATGCCCCAACTTCCAAGAGTGCCGAGTCCATGCTGGCAGCACCTATGACAGCAGCAGCAGCAGCAGCAGCAGCAGCAGCAGCAGCAGCAGCAGCAGCGTCATGAGCAACCCTACACGAGACGTGTCCCACTGGTACAAGCGATCTCCACCGCTCGTGATGGCAACGGCGGCGAAGCTCAGGCAGACGCCGCCGACGCGTGTCGCGGCGTGTTGGAACGACGACATGGTGGACGACCAGGAGGTGGTGTCGAGCGCGCCCATCAACCACGGCAAGACAAACTCTTCCTTTGACGAAGAGCGAGCGGATCTGTTTGCAGGACAGGTGGGTGGACGAGAATACATAGAAGAGAGGTCAAACAACGTTACCCCTCCTCCTCCAGAGACTGAGGTGGATGATGAGGATGTTGCGACTTCTGCACCCATAAGCCCGTGCGAGGTCGAACCCGGTCAAAATGAAGGGTTCTTTTTTTCTTTTTTCTTTTCCAGAAGAGTAATGTGTCTTCATGAGCAGTGCGCAGAGCAGTTCACATGACAGGTTGGTGGTGGGGCAAGGTTGAGTAGGAGCAAAGGCATGCATGGGTACAAGACCTAGCCTTCCATGCACAATGGCAAAAGCAGCAAGGCCGAGGGCTATCTTCTACATTTCGGTAATTTCCACATTATAAGGCCAAAATTTCGGCCGAATCTCATTTCGGCCAAAATTTTCGATCCAGACAGAAAAAAAAGAAATTTCATTAAAAGTTTTAATATCAAGACCCACAGAACCTAGAATTTCCTCTCACCTTCCTCTATCCCCTTCACTATGTATGATGTGTCGCTGTGAGTGTGTGCATACATCAGACGCTTACAGCCGAAAACTGACACTGATGATTTTTTTAAAATTTCAACTGAATTTTTTTAAGTTGCCCACCGAAATCTCGCCTAGGGTTGGTTTATCTAGATACTAATATCTTAGATTACGATAATTTTACGATGTTTGCGATAACGATAACGATTTTTTTTTTTTCGCGATCAACGATATCAATGTCTTTGTGTCAACTTTATCGTCGCGATGTTGTCTCCTCGTTTGGGCGATTTTATCTTAACTTGAAAACCGATATCATCTTATTTTACGCCACCAGTTTTGTAAACAACCCTAAACTCACCATTTCGTGCGAACTTCAAACATTACATCATCCAAACACAAAGATACACATTGCATTGACAAAGTAAGATGGAGTAGCGAGTGAGAAGTGGAGAGGAGGAGGGGGGTGAAGAGGGAAAGGGACAGCATTAGGGGGCGGAGGTAAAAATCTTTTTAGTGTCGTTTCAGATCACAAAACAACATGTCGACCAATCACTTCTCGCCGAATGTGTTGTACCAAGAGTGCAAGCACATCAAGGCATGCAGGGTTGGATCGCTCAGGCGATGCCGCTACTGTCCAACAATGCGACGACCAAGGCTGAAGACGCGCTCCACCGATGCACTGCTAGCGGGGATGGAGTCCACCTCTTGGGCATACTGACGCATGCCCATGAGGTCGCTGCGAGTGCTCCAGTAGTGATGTATGGGCCCCCTGCGCTCCTCCCTCCCCTGGAACCTCTCAGGCTCGTTTGCAACTGCTGTTGCTATTGCCGTTGCCTCCCCCCCTCCCTAAGTTGCCACACCACCCTGACTGCTGCTAGCAATTGGTACACTCACACACTTTGTTGCCAACTCCGCCAATGCAACAGCTGCCAGTCTCCTGTGCTTCGGCTGCGTTGCTCCCCCGGTCCCTTGTGTCTGGTTCATGGCACCACCCTCCGCTCCCCCACCGCGTGATGCTGCCAGCTCCCTCACCTCTGCCGCTCTCTGTAGATAGGGTCCCACCACCCCGTCGAAGCGTGCACGAGAGACCTCAGCCGTCTCATACCCCACAGCCGTCTTGCCCTTGCTGAAGCAGTCGAGGCCCCTCTCAGGATCCATCATCACGGCCACCCATGCGACATCTGAGATGTAGTCGGGGTCGGTACTGTACTTGTGCAGCTGCTCGTAGGCAGAGGTGAGAGGGCCGACCAAGGCCTTTAGGGTCGCCGCCAAATCCCTGTACACCAAGTTGTCTGTGTTAGTTTGGCAGCACCTTGTCGAGTGTCACATAACGATCCCCCTCCAACGCCTCCGTCACCTCGGCAAAAGAGAACAAAATCTCCAGCAGCCACTCCATCAACACCGCGTCATCCCCATCCAACGAGAATGGGCGCTTTGCTGACTCCGTCCACCCCTGCATGAAGGCCACCCGTACCGTCGACGTCTCTTAAAACGCGAGTAGCATCTAATATGTGTTGCTCCAACGTGTCAGAGTGTCCTCTACCAGGTTCTCCGCCTGCCCCTTTGTGAGCTCACGCCAAAACGCCGTCAGGTTTGGAAAGTTGCGCACCGCCTTCACAATCTTGCGAACCTTCACCACCATCCCATGCACCTGCACATCCTGCCTGATGATGATCTTTACCACCATCTGGATGACATGGCAAAAGCACCTAAAAAACCATACAGGGTCAAAGTCAGTGGGATGCTGCTCCACTATGTGCCTAGCCATGTTGAGGTTGTTGGTGGCATTGTCAAACGTAACAGCTCGCACCCGACCCTTCAAACTATACTCCTCAAAGATGCACCAAGACATAACAGCCGCCAAGAACTCCCCTGTGTGCTTCTCCGGCAACGGCAAAAAGTTCAAGATCACATGGCAACTCTTCCATGTCTGTGGGTCCAACCAGTGTGCCGTGATTAGAGTGGGGTGACGATAGTATCGAGAGCCTAGTACCGCGTGCGATACTAGGCTCGATACCGATATCGGTATCGATATCGATACCGCGATATTGCCTGCTTGAGGGTACCCCCCCCTGTCGAGCGATATCGACCGACATCGCCAATATCGACCATGGACGGCCAATATCGGCGATATCGGTCGATCCTTGTGTTTTTTTGGTTCTCTCGCTGTCCACGTCGATGTAGAACGGAACGACGTCACAGGAACCTAAACAATCCACTTGACAAAGAGGGTATCGGTCGATACTGACCGATACCCTGTTCAGTCAACTGAAGGGTCCTGTTTGCTGTATGTTTCAGGTTGGATGATGTTGGATGAGAAGAAAAGGGCGAGATTGGATGATACGACTCGTATCATCCGACGTCGTCTGCAGTCGCGCTCTCCAGTCGTGCGACCACAGGACTGGTCACAGAACCTGCAACAAACCGCTCGAACACTTCTTTCAAACCGTAAAAACATTTTTCTCTCATTGTAAGAAATGGACAACGAGACAAAATAATAAAAAAATGGCGAAACGTGTTCTGGATGTGGTCCAGATCACGCTCCGCGTCTTTACAGCTCAAAAGCAGACAACGTAAAAGCTGAACCGAAAGTCGAAGTCAAAGTCGACATTTTTTCTCTCAACCCAAAAAATCAGTCCGACTTAAACGTAAATATAGTTGTCGTCGACATGAGAAGAACGCCAAAAGAAAAGGGAGCTGTCGATCGGACCTTGTCCGGTCAACAGCCCGATAGTCTTCGTCGGCAAAATCCGACGAAGATTAGCCAAAGAGGGGCTCGACGGGCTGGCTGGCTGCCGCTAGCCAGCCCGTCGGTCTCCCAGCGTCGCCGCTCGATGCCGGCATCGAGCCCTCCTGCCGGCATCGCGGCTATCGAGGCCGACGGCGTCGGCATCGAGCGGCTGTCCGCTNAACGCCAAAAGAAAAGGGAGCTGTCGATCGGACCTTGTCCGGTCAACAGCCCGATAGTCTTCGTCGGCAAAATCCGACGAAGATTAGCCAAAGAGGGGCTCGACGGGCTGGCTGGCTGCCGCTAGCCAGCCCGTCGGTCTCCCAGCGTCGCCGCTCGATGCCGGCATCGAGCCCTCCTGCCGGCATCGCGGCTATCGAGGCCGACGGCGTCGGCATCGAGCGGCTGTCCGCTCGATGCCGATGCCGATGCAGATACATTTTTTTTTCCAGTATCGCTTGTATCGCGCGATACAGGTATCGCGTGAGCGATACCCCCACCCTAGCCGTGATGTAAAAAAACGCCTTCCGCTGCGCGCTCGTCCATATGTCGCAAACGAGGGCAATCCTCGCCTGCAACTTGGCTAGCGCCTCCCTCACTGCCTTCTCGTAGGTGGCAAAATCCATATGGATGCTGGCGGCTAGCCCATGTCGAGGGGGCAACACCGCCTCAGGGTTCAGCTCCAAGACCAACCCCTTGAAGTTTTCACTTTCCACCAGCCTGAAAGGCAAGTTGTCAAGCACAAAGAGACGACGCAACTTCTTCAAAAACTTGCTCTGATTGAGCAAAGGACTGCCAGTCAACACCAGTCTTGCAACAGCCCCCCCTTGCAATAGTTTGTGCATCTGCCACCCCCGCCCACTGTGGTGTACCCCCCGGGCAATATACAAAAAATACCTCTCTATAGTGGTTACCGGCCATGTGGATCCTGAGGTTGCTGCTCCCTGTGCCTAGCTGTTTCACCATGAAGGTGCACAACAAGCAGGGCCCCGTCCCTGCGGCATCCACAATGGGGAACAACCCTTTCCAATGCATCGTATCTTTTGTCCCCTTCTGTGCGTCTCGCACTCGCAGTTGCTCGTCAAACAACGCCCGCCTAGGCGATAACATCGCACTGCGATATTATCGCCATATCGGGGGCCTCTCTGAGGCCCCCGATATCGTTATCGCACCTTTATCGCGTTACCCATTATCGCGATAATGGGTGCGATAAAAAATCGCAATTACCGCGATTTTTTTTTGAGATGATATCTCATACCAACCCTAATTTCGCCCATTTCCAAAATTTTGGAGAGCAAAATTTCGGCTGAAATCAAATGGGCGAAAATTTTGCTTGACCAAAATTTAGATCATAGGCTGAGAGAAGCACCGCCAACAGCGCCGCACCACGGCAGCAGCTCCACACAGCAGCAGTGCAGTGTTGCAGAACCGCTGCATTGCAGCATTGAGCCATCGCAGTATTGCAGCATCGCAGTATTGCAGCATCGCAGTATTGCAGCATCGCAGTGTGGCAGCATCGCAGTGTGGCAGCATCGCAGTGTGGCAGCATCGCAGTGTGGCAGCATCGCAGTGTGGCAGCATCGCAGTGTGGCAGCATCACAGTGTGGCAGCATTGCAGTGTGGCAGCATCGCAGTGTGGCAGCATAACAGCATCAAAGCATCACAACATCGCAGCAATGCAGCATGTTGGGGAGGCGAAGTGGTGGCCAGTCTGTGAGGAATCTATGATGCGTCAGTTGCGCGCTTATGGATGTGGTTTATGCTGTGCCTATTGATGTGGCCTTCACGCCTATCCACGTCGCCTATCGATGTGACCATCGACGTGGCTTACCTACCGTCAACGTGGCTTCCCCACCATGGATGTGGCTGACCTACCATCGATATGTCTTACCTACCATCGACATGTCTTACCTACCATCGACGTGGCTTACCTACCATCGACATGTCTTATCTACCATCGACATGTCTTACCTACCATCGACGTGGCTTACCTGCCATCGACGTGGCTTACCTGCCATCGACATGTCTTACCTACCATCGACATGTCTTACCCACCATCGACATGTCTTACCTACCATCGACATGTCTTACCTACCATAGACATGTCTTACCTACCATAGACATGTCTTACCTACCATCGACGTGTCTTACCTACCATCGACGTGTCTTACCTACCATCGACATGTCTTACCTACCATCGACATGTCTTACCTACCATCGACGTGTCTTACCTACCATCGACATGTCTTACCTACCATCGACATGTCTTACCTACCATCGACGTGTCTTACCTACCATCGACGTGTCTTACCTACCATCGACATGTCTTACCTACCATAGACATGTCTTACCTACCATAGATATGTCTTACCTACCATTGACGTGCCTTACCTACCATCGACGTGTCTTACCTACCATCGACGTGTCTTACCTACCATCGACATGTCTTACCTACCGTAGACATGTCTTACCTACCATAGACATGTCTTACCTACCATCGACGTGCCTTACCTACCATCGACGTGTATTACCTACCATCGACATGTCTTACCTACCATCGAAATGTCTTACCTACCATCGAAATGTCTTACCTACCATAGGCGTGGCTTGTGCGCCCATCGACGCAGCAGAGGCGAACAACTCAGTCCATTTGACTTGTGTTTGGTCTCTGTTCTTCATTGATGACAAACAACAAGTGAACACAACGTAACAAACAACTCACTCTAAGATGAACAGCAGGGGAAGACACTAAAGGGACAGGCGCAGGCGTGGCAGGGGCAGGCACGCCCGGCGAGGGCGAAGGCAATGCAGGTGCAGGCTCAGGCACAGGTTCAGACACCGCAGGTGCAGGTGCAGGCGAAGGCACCGGAGGCGCAGGTCCAGGCACATGCGCATGCACTGCATGAGCAAGCACAAGGGCAGGCACAGTAAGGGTAGACGGAGGTAATGCAAGCGCAAGGGCAGGCACCGTAAGGGTAGACGCAGGTAATGCAAGCACAGGTGCAAGCATCGCAGGGGCAGGCATAGGACTCCGACGTGTCTTACCTACCATCGACGTGTCTTACCTACCATCGAGGTGTCTTACCTACCATCGACGTGTCAGGTGCAGCAGCAGGCACCCGAGGCGCTGGTGCAGGCATCGCAGCATGCGCAGACACTGGCAACGCAGGCGCAGGCACCACAGGCGCAGGCACAGTCGTAGGCAAAGCAGGAGCAGGGGCAGGCACCGCAGGCTCACGCACAGACAGTAATGGCGTAGACGCAGGTACCACACACGTATTCTCAGGCACCTCAGGCGCAGGGGCAGGCGTGGGCACAGATACAAGCACGGCAGGCGCAAATACGGCAAGTGTGGGCACAGGCTTTGGAAGCATAGGTGCAGCAGCAGCCGTCATAGGTACAGGTGCAGGCACCACAGCTGCGGACGCAGGAACAGCAGGCGTAGGCGCACGTGGAAACGTCAAAGGGGCACGCGCAGCAGGCGCTGATGTAGGCGCATGCATCGCAGATGCAGGCACAGGCGCAGGCACATGTGTAGGATTTGCTAGTGCAGATGTAGGTGTAGGTGTAGGTTTTGCAAGCGCAAGGGAAGGCACAGGCACTGTATGCGAAGGCGCAGGTGCAGGAATTGCAGCGCAGGCACTGCAAGTGCAGGTGCTGGTGCAAGCACCACATGCGCAGGCGCTGGCGCAGGTGCAAGGACGGCATGTGCAGGCGCAGGCGTAGGAGAAGGCACAGGCACAGGCGCATGCTCAACACAGGCACCACAAGCGCAGGCGCAGGCGCAGACACCACAAGGGTAGACACCTGAGGCGGTGGCACGGGATACGCAGGCACCGGAGGTGCAGGCGCAGGCGCCGCAGCCGCAGGCGCAGGCACCGCACACCTGAGGCCTAGGCACTGCAGGCGTATGCGTGGGCGCCTTAAGCACAGGCACAGGCGCAGGCACTGCAATTGCAGGTGCACGCGTCGCAGGCATAGGCAAAGGCACCGCAGGGGCAAGCGAAGGCACTGCAGGTGCATGCTCAAGTCCCACAGGCGCAGGCGCAGATGCAGGTACCCTGGGTGCAGACGCAGGCGCAGGCATCGCAGGTGCGTGGGCAGGGACAGACACAGGTGCAGGCACAGGTACAGGCACAAGCGCAGGCCCCAGCACCACAGCTCAGACACCACCACAGAGGCAGGCGCAGGCGCATGCACCGCAGGCGCAGGCTTAGGCACTGCAGGCGCAGTTACAGGCACAAGCGTAGGCACCTCAGGCGCAATGATGGGCGCAGACGTAAGCATGGGGGGGAAAGGCACAGTCGCAGGTACCATGTGCACAGGCGTAGGTGCAGTGCAGGTACCGTAAGCGTACGCGGAGGCCCCGGAAGCGCAGACGCATCTGCATGCATTGCAAGCGCAGGCGCATCTGCATGCATTGCAAGCGCAGGCCCAGGCCCATGCAGCGTATGCAAAGATGTAGGTGTAGGCACTGCAGGCGCAGACGCAGGCACCGCAGGCGCAGGTGCACCGCAGGAGTACACACTACACGCGGAAGCGCAGGCACCTCAGGCCCAGGGGCAGGTACTGCAGATGCTGGTGTAGGCGCATGCGCCTCAGGAAGTACAAGCACGTCAGACACAGGCATCACAGGCGCATGCGCAGGCACCTCAGGTGTAGGCACCCCAGGCATGACCAGGCGCCGCAATCGCAGGTCCAGGCACTACAAGTGCGGACGCAGGCACCACAGGAACAGGCATACATACCACAAGCGCAGATGCTTGCACCGCCAGCTCAGGTGCAGGCGGAGACGCAGGCCTTGCAGGCCCAGGTGAAGGTGGAGCCTGCGCTGGCGCGGGAGCAGGAGCAAGCACAAGCGCCACAGGCGCAGGTGCAAGCCTTGCAGGCGCAGGCACAGGCACAGGCACCACAGGCGCAGGCGGAGGCGCAGGCACTTCAGGTGCAGACTTAGGCAGGCACCGCAGACGCAGGCGCAAGCGCAGGTGCAGGCGCAGGGGCAGGCAAAGGCACCGCAGGCACAGGCGCAGGCACAGGTGGAGGCACCGAAGGTACAAGGACAGGCGCAGGCACTGCTTGCGCGGGTGCAGTTGCAGGCGTCACAGCAGCAGATGCAGGCAAAGCTCGCACAGGCGCAGGCTTCGTAGGCGAAGATGCAGGCAACACAGGCACAAGCACATGCACCAAAGGCGCAGGCACATGCGCAGACACTAAAGGTGCAGGTGCAGGCGCAGCCACTGCAGGCGCATGCATAGGAGGAAGCACCGCAGGCGTAGGCATAGGCACGCCGCAGGTGCAGGTGCACTTCAGTCCCAGGCGCAGTCAGTCACCACAGGCGCAGACGTTGGTGCAGTCATTGTAGGCACATGCACAAGTACAGGCACCATAAGCGCAGGTGCAAGGGCAGGCGCAGACGCAGGCACAAGCGCGGGCGCAGGCACTGCAGGCTCAGGCGAAGGCACCGCAGATACAGGTGAAGGTGCAGGCACTGCAGGCGCAGGCACAAGCACTTGCACTGCAGGCGCAGGCGCAGGTGGGGTCGTAAGCACCTCAGGCGCAAGGGCAGGCGAAGGAGCAGCAGGTGCAGGCGAAGGCGCCGCTGGCGCAGGTGTAAGCCCAGGCACTGCAGGCGCAGGTTTGAGCGCAATCTTTGGAGACCCATGTTCAAGCGCAGGCACTGCAGGCGCAGGCGCAGGCGCAGGCACATGAGCAGGCGCAGGCACCGCAGGTGCAGATGCAGGCGCAGGCACTTCAAGCGCAGCTGCAGGCGCAGGCACTGCAGGCGCATGTGCCACAGGTGCAGGCGCAGGCGCAAGCGCATGCACCGCAGTCGAAGGCACTGCAGGCGCAGGCGCAGGCGCAGGCACATGAGCAGGCGCAGGCACCGCAGGTGCAGATGCAGGCGCAGGCACTTCAAGCGCAGCTGCAGGCGCAGGCACTGCAGGCGCATGTGCCACAGGTGCAGGCGCAGGCGCAAGCGCATGCACCGCAGTCGAAGGCACTGCAGGCGCAGCGTAGGCGCTGGCACAGGCACCCCCAGGTGAAGGCACCGAAGGCGACGGCACCAAAGACGCAGGCACAGGCGCAGCCGTACGCACCATGAGCTCAGGCATGGCAAGCGCAAGTACTGCAGGCACAGGCGCAGGCAGAGGTATAGGTACTACAGGCACATGCGTAGGTGGTGGCACCAAAGGCATAGGCGCAGACACAGGCACTGCAAGTGCTAACGCAGGGCTAGTCCTCGTAGGGGCAGGCGCAGGTGCTGTGTCCATAGGTACATTTGCAAGTGCAATGCAGGCACCACAGCGGCAGGGGCAGGCGCAGGCGTATGCGCAGGCACTGCAGGCGCAGGTGCAGGCGAAGTTACCGCAGGCGCAGCCACAGGGGCAGGTGCCGGCACCACAGGTGCAGGCACAAGTACGGGCACCCCAGGCGCAAACACCACAGGTAGAGGAGTAGCCGCAAATGCAGGTGCAGGCGCAGGCACCGCAGGCACCGGTGCAGTTACTGGAGGCAAAGGCACTGCAGGCACAGTGACAGGAACCTCAAGCGCAGGCCCAAGCGCAGGCACTGCAGGCGCAGGCCCTGTTGAAGGCAACGCAAGCGCAAGGGTAGGCACCACAGGTGCAGGTGCAGGCTCCAAAGTTGCAGGCAGAGGTATAGGCATCTAAGTGGCAGGCGCAGGCGCAGGGACAGGCACCACAGGCACAGGCGAATAGTCAAGCAACGCACGCGTATTGCTGGCGCAGGCACNTGCTTGTGCAGGTGTAGGTGCTTGTGTAGGCGCAGGTGCAGCCACCGCAGGTCGAGGTGCAGGCCTAGGCACTGCTGGCGCAGGTGAAGGCTCAACCACTACGGGCACAAGCGCAGGCTCAGGCACTGGGGGTGCAGGCACACACCTCGTAGGCGCAGGCGCATTCAAGTTGCACCGGAGTCGCGGGCATAGACGCAGACACTGAAGGGGCAGGCACTTCAGGGGTAGTTGCAGGCACAAGCGTAAACGTAGGCGCAGGCACAGGCGTAGGCACCACAGGCGCAGGCACTGCAGGCGCTGGCGCAGGTGCAAGCACTGCAGGCGCAGGCGCAGACCCCGCAGGCATAGGCACCCCCCCCCCCAATCGCAGATGCAGGCCCAGGCACAAGCGCAGGCACCGCAGGGGCAGGCGCAGGCACCAGAGGCAGAGGCACCTCATGCGCAGGCGCAAGCACCGTAGTTGCATGCGCAGGCACCTCATGAGCAGGTGCATGCGCAAGCACCTCAGGTACATGCGCAAGGCACCTCAGGTGCATGCGCAAGCACCTCAGGTGCATGCGGGGTCAGGCAATGGAGGCGGGGGAGTAGGTACAAGCGCAGGCATGTCAGGAGTAGGCGCAAACGCAGGCCACTCCAGCACCGTGTCAGGGCAGGCACGGCTGGCGCAGGCGCAGCACGTCGATGATGTGGATGACAGTCATCTGTTTCTTGCATGCATGGTCTGTTGGCGGCCGGGTGCTTCCATTGAACCACACACTTGCCCCCTACTGCGTGGAACAGTCAACGGCACAGTTGCCCTGGGCCAAGTGTGTCGTTCAATGTCCATTAAAGCATAGAGAAACTCAGTTACACTTTGTTTTCTGGATGTCAGTGTTCTTTATGCACAAACAATTCAAGTTTTGTGCAGTGCATTGTGCTCTGGAGTGTGAGCTCATGTGTTCTGTCGTTAGGGGATTCATGTCCGGCGTTGTGCTCTGTTTTGCGGCCAGGTGTTTGTGCTGGAAAATGTTTTCCTCAACAACCGTGGTTCAGTACTGGACGAGAACTACCTCTACCTCCATGCGCTCTTCTGCAGGTGAGGTCTGCCTTGTGTGTGTGTGTGTGTGTGTGTGTGTGTGTGC
>SZWC01003741.1:154284-167017 GCA_023375785.1 Penium margaritaceum
CGACGACGACGACGACGACGACGACGACGACGACGACGACGACGACGACGACGACGACGACGACGACGACAACGACGACGACGACGACGACGACGACTAAGCCCCTTCAAACGAGTTCCGAGCCGCAAGTAATCCACGCTCGAATGGGTGCACATCGAAAGCCTACGGAGTGGCTACAGACGCCAGTTAGAAAAGTAGGCTCGACATGTTTTGACGACATTTTCAACCAATTCAGTTGTTTCGTGCCGGATGGCGGTTTGACAGCGTTTAGCGCACGCGCCAGCCAATCGTACTGATCCCTTTCCATTTCGGAAGACTTTTAAAAAATAGTTAATACGGCATTGTAAACCAGAAAGGATTTACGAGTAAAAAGAGAGGTTTACGAAATTAGGTAGATGTCAAAGGTGAACATCCTCCTCGGTCGATGGCTGAGTCACGATTGTGGACATCCAGCCGTTAAGTGCAAAGTACCACACAATGTCTTATCCACGGCTCCCCATCCATCCATCCATCCATCCATCCACTGTTTCTGATGTACGATGACGATAATCTGACGTGGCAATCAAGACCCGACGGTGACGACCTGCATGTTTCAGTATTCTTCAAAATCAAGAGGACTACTTGTGACTCCGTAGCAACTAGCCTTCCGCAAAGACACGGGGTATGTAGTCCCGCCGGCTAGCCCACCGACTGCTGCCGTCAAAAGAACATTTTCGAGTCCGTTAAGTTGTCAGCCACGCCGAACAAATAAAAACGCATTTCAGCATGGTTTTCAGAAGCACCAAATTGAACCGTCGAGTCATGAGTAGTAAGGTGGGACCCACAGGGAAGTGTCGCACACACCCGACCCCGAACCGCGTCGAGTAGGACACGTGAAGTAGGCGACGTCGCGAACTCGTTTGAAGGGGCTTAACGACGACAACGACGACAACGACGGCGGTAGGGGCGGCGGCGGCGGCGGCAGCGGCGGCGGCGGCAGCGGCGGCGGCGGCGGCGGCAGCGGCAGCGACGGCGACGGCGACAACGACTGCAACGACAACCCCGTTGACAATGACCAAGCAGGGTTGCCAGCAACGCAATATCCAAGGCAGTGTATGCATAAGCGGCAGCAACGTGGCTGCCACACGCATCGCTGCATGGATGGCAGATGCAGTGTAAGGTAGCGGCTGAGTCCTGTTCTCGGGCTGTGGATGGCACTCTCTCAGACTGTTCCTTTTAGCAGGTGGATGGCAGTAAGGGACGTTGTGCTGTCGGCGCTTTGACGTGTTGGAGAAACACAAGAGTGGCATGGTATTCATTCCTCCGCCTGGGTTAGTTCACACAGAACAGAACATAAAGTGACTCAGAGAATTAGTTCATGCCTTCATGAACTAATCCATTGTCATTGTCATTGTTGACGGCAAGAAAGCGCACCTGCTGGGCGCAACAAACTCGATGGTCAGGGTGTGGATGGTGTTACACGCAGATTGATCCAGATAAAATAGTGCAAAGACACCTGACGCCTGCAATTGCCCCCGCTGCTGCAGTTGCCCTTGCTGCTGTTGCGGCTGCTTCTGTTGCCGCTGCGGCTGTTGAAGCTGCGGCTGCCAATGTCGATACAACCCTTTCACAGATTTGAACCTGCCGCTACCGTGGCTGCACGTCTAGCTGTCCCTCCGAAAAACAAAACTCTGCGAGCTCTTAAGGTTCGTCAAGCTGTTTCTTCTGCTCCTACTCCTGCTCTTCTGTATGCTCCTGCTCCTGTTCCTGCTCCTCCTTCCGATTAGCCTCATCATCCATCTCTTCGTCTTGTATTTAGGCCGATGCAAGAAGCCTTCACCTGCGCACGAGCATCATGCTTCTTAAGACACGCTGCTTCAGTCCAAAGGCAACTTGGACATTCGGTGTAGCTCACGCCAGTTTGCCACGTGCTGCAGCCAGTCAGTTCGATGCGCCTCCGGCGCTGCCGCTCAACTTCGAGTCAGAGACAGGATGTGGTGGGTCTACCGCACTGAAAATTTGGACTCGGCGACACTGCGGCGCTGCAGTGAGCGGACGGCCATGCGTGGCTTGGAACTCTTGGTGAGCGATCGCGTCACTTCCACAGAGATCACGTCATTGTTGAGCAGGTTTCGCCCTTGACAGCACAGGACGAAAAGGTAAGCTTTACGGCACAAAAATGCGTTTCTTTGCAGGCGAGGGCGAGGGCCTGGCAGACGTGCGGCGGCGGCAGCAGGGCGGGAAAGTGGGAGTGCTGGGTCATGCGGTCCGTAGTGCTGACGTGGGTCTACTGACGTTTGCTCGTCCATGACATGGCATCAAGGGCCGGCTTTGCTGCTTTTCTGTTTTTCAATTCGAGGATGAAATATATTTTAAATACTTGCTGGTTGTGCTGTCCCGTACAATCGCTTCTCTGAACCATGCGCCCCGGCCGTTCGAAAGTTTACCAAAATTCAAACATGTTATGGGCAGGGTTTGCGAAATGAAGAAACTGCTTAGCAGCCTTGTCGTCATTTTTTCTCGTGCATCAACACAAATGCGTGATGGGTTGTTGCTGCATGTTATGCAAGAACGGTGCTTCCAGCGTGACATCAACATCCACGCTTGAAGTCCGGTCACCGTTTCATCATGGTAAGCTGGAACTAGACGGCACTGACGTTGCTTTGGCTTCCCCGGCAGGCAGAAGCCGGCTGGACGGTTACTAAGAAAGTACGTAAGGTCGAACAAGGACAGGTCTTTTTTTTAACCTACCACACCGACCGACTGAAGGACAGGGGGCTGCCTATAGCACCTACATTAAACACGACCTCCACCGTAGGATTAAGGCGAAATGGCTACTTTGCTTAAGGTCTATTCCATCATCATAGGTAGGTCCGGTTCTTCCCTCGTTGTAGCAAATTCAAGGGTGGCTGCACACCAACCGCCACAATGGCGAGGGAAGGCCTACGACTAGCCCTTATTTGGCCGTCGGCCAGCTCGAAGCTGGCCAACACCCGTTCAGGTGACCGGAAAGCAGTTTTTCGCAACTGCATTGGTCGCTGAATTTGCGGAAAGGACGGCGCGAGTCCTCGAGCGCCAAGACAACTGGCCTCACACCCTTGTCCTCACCCTCCCCTCCTTGCCTCACAAGATAGACGATACGAGGGTAGAGGGCATGCAAGAGAAAGAGGAAAATGAAAATACGCTCTAACATAGCTAGAAACTATGTTCGAGCGCAGGTTGGGGCAGTGGTGTTGTTGATGCAACGCGCGAGCTTCCACAATTGTTGCTTAGTATGCTGCCCCCTCGGCTTGCTGCTCTAGAGTCCAAGTCTAAATGTTCATGGTTTGTTACTCAGAAACGCGTGCACTAGTGCTAGCGCTAGAAAGCAGCTGAAAACTGGAAGTGACTGATTCGTGATCGAAATAGAGCAACAATGGGAGATCCCAATTTTAGCTCCCCCCAGCTCTGTATAGCTATTTACTCAGCTAACCAGCCAATCGTAAAATAGACATCTTTTCTGACAAGCATGGTTTTTTTGGTGAGCCCTGAGAAGATGCGTGGAAGCTTCCTAGTGACACAGCCGCTGACTATGCGTCTGTGCTTGATCAGACGGTGACAACAGTCACAAGTCATGCACACACCAGCAAGGGTCTTGCTAGGAGACACAACGCAAAGTGTCAGAATGCTTCCATAGCATTTGCAGAGAGAGATGACAAATGACAGGTCCATGGCATAAGTACCTACCGCGGCGCACGACGGGTGTCCCAAGCGGCAGTGCAAGATCTATCCTAAAACTGGCCCAAAACCACTGTTTTGGCCGTAACTCTGCGCAGACATATCAGAAAGCTACGCCATCTGAACCTAGACGTGCAGAATCAAAAGCCGGATGCTACGATTGGTCACATGCATGCATCCGGCATCAAGCGGTAAACACACAATAGAAAAACATACAAATCGGGCCCACCGTCAGTCCACCGATAAACTCCTGTGTGCTGCAGAAAAACTACAGGAGGTCTCAGGTAGCGTCAGGAGCTCTGGAACGGTCGAAAGTCAGCTCCAGGATGGTAATCCGCCATCAGATGACGCACCGGTGCCTCCAGGGTCCGCATCAGGGATGTGGACGAGAATGGATACGGCCGAGTGGTCACAGTAAACTGTACAGGTCGACAGGAACATCACGAATCACAACACTCCCCCATGACTCGATGGTACGCATGTCCATACTTGTGCAACACTGAGCCGAATTCAAAAACAAGTGCAACAACATATGTGACACGGACACGGACAAACCCACACTCAACCACTCTGAGGCAAGGGGCGAAGTCCAACAGAACGAATGGCCACCAGGAACTTTCCGTGTGCTAATGCCTTCGTCAAGAAGTCAGCACGCTACATGTTAGTGCCAACCCAAATGACGGAGATCACGTGTCGCTCCACCAGATCACGCACGAAGTGGTGCTCAACCGCAATGTGCTTTGTGCGAGCATGAAAGACACTAGAGTTCTCCGCAATGGAAAGAGCACTTTGGTTGTGGCACCGAAGCACAATAGCAGGTACAGAGTGGCCAAGCTCATGGAACAGGCACTTCAGCCATACTGCCTCAACAGCCCCTGCACCCAAAGCAACGTACTCTGCCTCCAATGAGCTACGTGCAATGCAGCCCTGCTTCCCGCTGTGCCAGGACACAGCGGTCCCACCGAGCAGGAACACGTAACCGGTGCGACTGCGTCCATTTGGGCTCCAGGCCCAGTTGCTGTCAGTGTAGCTGTCAAGGACCACCGAACACTATCGGCGAAAGCAGAGTCCGAGGTACAGTGTGGAGACCACGTACCGCACCACTCGCAGCCGCGTGAAGGGCTCTTGAGCGTGGAGCCTACAAAAATTGGGCAAGGATGTGGACGGCAAGTGCGATGTCAGGACGTGTGGTAGTGGCCAGGTACATCAAAGATCCGATGAGACGAAGGTACAAGGTCACATCCAGTGTCTCTCCGAACTGTGTTGGATCGTCAACCTTCAAGGCATCCTGCCCGTCAGGCGTAAGAGGTGTGGAAGCCGTGGGCACTGCGCCGAGAAGGTCGCTGAAGCGCTCCCCCACATGATGTGCGTATCGGGCTTGATGCAATAGTAGAGTGGAACGTCTGCGGTCTCACATCATCTCCATGCCAAGAAACACCGCAACAAGACCAAGGTCCTTCATCCTTGAGGCAGTGTAGAGGACACCCTTGGCCTCCTTCACGACCTCTAATGAAGGAGACGTGATCAGAAGGTTGTCGACGTACACCAGGATGGCGGTGAATCACTCAGGCGTGTGTCGAATGAAGAGAGAGGGATCTGCCTCGCTCTGTACATATCCCGCACGGGTCAGGGTGCCAGTGATCTCCTGGTTCCAACACCGAGGAGATTGCTTGACGTCGTTCAAGGACTTACGCAAGCGCCAGACCTTGTTACCGTCCTCAAAGCCGGGTGGCTAAGCCACGTAAATCTCCTCATCCAGAGAGCCATGGAGGAACGCATTGTTCACATCTATCTGGTGCAGTTCCCAGTCATGCTGAGCCACTACACCAAACAGAGCTTGAGCTAAGGTCATGCAACCGGAAGGGGAAAATGTGTCAGTGTAATGGATGCCCTCAATCTGAGAGTACCCCTTGACGACCAAGCGAGCCTTGTGGCATTCCAGTGAGCCATCCGGCTTCACCTTCTTGCGAAAGACCCACTTGACCTGAATAGCCTTCCTCCCAGGTGGAAGGTCGACTAGCTCGTAAACCCCGTGCTCTCAAATGGCACGAAGCTCATCCTCGCAAGCAGCACGCCACGTGTCAGCATCCTATGATGAGAGAGCTTCCCTGAGTGTACCGGGGTGAGGCGCCATAGAGGGAGAGCTCTGCGTGGCAAGAGCGCATGCCTCAGTGCTAGGTCTGACGACCACAAGACCAATTGCTGCATCACAAGCAGTATGAAACTCGCGAGTGACAAGGTCGTGCCCTACGGGACACGCTGGATGTACCTCTGCATGCTCAGTGCGGACACTCACGCCTGGGGCCTTTGTGCCGGGATCACCACTCACGATGCTGCGAGTAGAGCGCCAAGACGCATGACCAAAACTCGCTGAGCTCCGGAATCCAATGGTGGAAGGCGACCGCCACGCTCACGGGAGTAACCCGGGCTCAACGGGCGCACCTCCGGCTCAAGAACGTGCACAATTGCAGCTTGGGAGGACTGAGGCAAGGGAACTGGTGATGCCGTGCGAGGAGATGCGGGTGTGGGAGACACAGGGCTTGGTGTGACAGTAGGAACAGGTGAGGCAGGTCCATGTACGGAGGCAGGGGTGATGGCGCACCCAGGTACGGTCGTAGGAGTACGCGTAGGTACAGGATCATGGGTACCTGTGGGGCGTGAAGGGGCAAGAGTAGAAGCCAGTAGTGCTGGAGAGATTTTTGGAGCGACAGCGATGATCGCTGGGTCATCAAGTGCCGGAGAGGTGGAGGGAGCTCAAACACACCCATCAGCCTGGCGATCGATGCTCGCAGGTGTAGACTCCCCCATCCGTCGAGAAACCTCACACGTGGGAACATGTGTGACGAACAGCGACGTGATCGAAGTCAGATCACGGTAGGTGAGTGACTCAAAGAAGAGCGCGTTGCGGAACTCAACAATGCGTCGACGAGTAGGGTCCCAAGAACGCCATGCCTTTGACCGCTGGGAAATAACAACGAAGGCCCACAAGCAACCCCACGGTGAGACTTTGGACCCCTGCTAGTCCTCAGTGTACCACACAAAAGCCAAGGATCCCCGGACGCGAGCGAGGTGCAAGTCAGCATGGTGGCCGAACCAGAGCTCATACGGTGTGATGTGGTTTGGAAGAGGACCGTGCAGGAGGCGGTTCCAGACCCAAGTCATGTAGGCGAAGCCTTAAAAAACGAAGGACTCTGGAACACCGCACTTAGTCCGCATAGCACGAACCGCATCCTCCATGGTGCGGTTCCAGCGCTGAGAAACACCGTTTTGTTCAGGAATAGCAGGAGGGTAGACCTGGTGAAAGATCCCGTGCTCAACGAAGAAGCTGTCCATCTCACCAAGGAACTCACCACCGCGATCCGAGCGAAAGGTGTGCAGCGTCTGGCAAGACTGACGCTCAACCATTACTAGCAAGAGACGAACCGCGAGAGCGGTGTCACTCTTCTGGTGCAAGCTGTAGACCCACCGCATCCGGGTGAAGTCATCAGTTAGGTTCAGAATGTATTGACCCCGATCGGATAGAGACTCGACAGGAAGGGGACCAAGAATGTCTGAATTGACTAACTCAAGAGGGCAAAGTGCGCATGAACGGGAGTCAGGGTAGGTGCAACGATGCATATTACCCTGAGCACAAAAGAGGCAGTCGGTCTTGGGCGGCTTCTCGAAAGAAGCCGCATCAAGACCGAGGGTGGGCTGTGTTCGAATGAGCTTGGATACAGTGTCGGAGTCTAGATGACACATGCAACGATAAAGCAATCGCTGGTGCTCACGAGACAAAACACCTGCGAAAAAAACACGAGCAGAAGGGGAGGGGGAGCAAGGAGCACAAGTCCGAGAGACACGATACAGGTCATCCACGATAGAGGCACAAAGGGCAACGCTGCGAGTGTCAAGAGAAGTCACAGTTGCGAACTCTACTGTGTGCTCCATAGAGAGTCCCATCAGTGTGCAAGTACGTACAGAAAGCAAACTCAGCTCAAGGTCAGGTACAAATAGCACCTCAGAAAGATACAGGGGACCAGACGGACTATCAAAATGGACGACGCCAACACCCTGGACTGGCAAGGACTGACCAGAGCCTGTGCGGATAGAAAGAACGGATACAATAGGTCCAAGAACAACGAAATCACTGCGACGACAGGTCATGTGATGAGTGGCACCAAAGTTGATGATCCAGGTGCCACCAGGATCACGACTAGAGGACGTCACTGCACAACGAGCAACGGAACACTCGGCCTCGGACGGACGCTGGGCAGCAGGCTGGGAGGAACGACGAAGGGCACAAAGGTGAGACTCATGGATCCAATCCGTACAGTCAGGCCCATCGTCATCACATGGTGACTGTGGCCCCCCACACGAGTCATCCCGATTCACAAAAACAGACAAACAAACAGTCTGTGAACCACCCGGCTGTGAAAACACACTTACTCCTCCCTGAAAGTGAAGCGCCAAAAGATGTCAGAGCTTGGCGATGGTGCAGTCACGTGGGTCTGGATTGCCTCTGGTCGCCGGTGGTGAAGCAGGTTGTGCTGCGGTCGTGGTCGTCGCGCGCCTGGAGGATGTGCTAGTGGACGTAGCATGTGGTGCCTGTGCAACCTGGAGCCCACGAGAAATCCGCACCCAGTCGAGCGACTGTTTGCACTCGGTGTAGCGATGGGCGCCTCCACAGTTGTAGTAGTGAACAGAGCGTCCACTGCTACTGCCCGATGACGGCTGCTACTGTGGTTGCTGCTAGCCCGAGCCATGCCTCCGTCGCCCCTTCTTCCCCTGTGCTGCTGCCGCGACACCCTGTGTCTGAGTGAGTGCAATCGGGGCAGAAGGGGAGGAGGAGGACGAGACAGAGGATGGAGAAGAAGTCTACAGGAAAGGCGTCGGTGGTGATGCAACGACTGCTATAGCAATGGAGGTCTCGTGATGGACCACGGCTGCCTCTCGGGTGGAAGTCACCTGGAGGAAAAACTGGTGCGCCCAAGGAAGAACCGGTAGTGAGGCTGAAAAAGGCTCGAGCATGGCATTGCTATACCGCGTGAAGATATCTGTGTGCTCAAGGCGAACCCCGAGCATGATCGTGCAGAGCGCCCACAGCTGTGTGCCTCCTGAGGTCCCAAGGCGCCTGTAAATGTGCATGGCGCGTCCCTAGTAGTCGGCTGCAGGCTCGGCAGGCCCCTGGCGAAGGGAGTGAAAGGCATGGATATGTGCGATGTGGGTGGCGTGCGTCTGCGCAGCAAGTAGGGACAATGCTAGCTCCCAACCCCCGCGTAGATCTGCGCCGATGCCTGTGCCCGCCTTGCCAAGGAATGAGCGAAAGTCAACGAAGATCTCACGCGACATGGCGTAGAGAAGTCCGCGCATTGCCCTAGCCGCTGTCAGCACGTGAGCTCGGTCCGTAGTCTGATATGAACTATGGTAGTAGGGCTACACGCCCTCTGAAGTGGCCCAGACCTGAAAGAGGATCTCCCAGTAGTCAAAGCCGTCCTGGCTGACGTACCGTGGGGGCGGTGTCTCGAAGTCCTTGGGTCGCCGCTCCGTACGAAGAGCATCCATAGGCTGAGAAGGACGAGGGAAGGGAAAGACGCCGAGAAGAGGGAAGTCGCTGGGGTGGAGATCAGGCGACGATCGAAACCCAAGAAAGCGAGACGTGTGTGGAGGCCGAGAGCTTGTTTGTAACTGGCGGATATGATTTTGAAGCACACGAATCTCGCGCTCCGGGGAGTCGCCTTCCATGCTCGGCATATTTGGATCCTCATCCAAAGAGTCAAGAGGCGGCGGGTCGGCTCTAGCTCCTATCTCCGATGCTGGTGTTGACTGCTGTGTAGAGGATTCGACCCCGGCCGCTCCCTCAGGAATCTGTCGTGGAGTCGTGGAATGTCCTCGAAGAAGCTCGATAAGTGTATGGATGGCATCAGTCTGCTCCCGATGCAAGCAACGCATCTCGTCCTGCTGGCTCCGCAGGTCCTCAATGGCCTGCAAACGTGGGCTCATGACCCTTGAGGAGGAAGAAGAAGGATCCGGTACCCTCTTTCCCTTCTCGTCGGGCGGAGCCATGGTGCCGCTCATTATGGGCCGAGACATCAACGTGGGCAAATTATAGAAACGCGAGTGTTTCTCGACGAGTTGAAATGATGGCAACTTTTGACCCTCTGACCAAACATTTCACTAAGGCAAGTGCTGACGTCAGTAGAAACTTGCTGACGTCAGCAAGGCATGATGACATCAGCAAGTGAAAATGTTGACGTCAGCTTGCCCTCCCTTTTTTGTGTCTACCGTCGCAACTGTTACGCGAGCTAGCGGCCGCTCCGCAGCAGCCGCGTGGGAGCTGCTCAAAAGCAGCGGAGTAGCTTCCGCTTGGCAATTGTTGCTGTTGCGTCGTCAGCTGCAGCAACAGTCGCGCGGTTGCGTGCGAAGCAACTGCTTGGCTGCTACGCGCCTTGTTGTGGCAGTAGCTACGTGCTGCTGTTGTTGCTGTTGCGTGCTGCGATTGCTCAACGCTGCTAGAGCCGCCGCGCGCTGCTACCGCTACTGCTACTGCCGTTGTTGTTGCTACGTTGTTGCTTCTACGCTACTGCTGTGTTGCTGCCGCCGCTGCTGCTGCTTTCGCCGATGCCGCTGCTCCCGCTGCTGCTATGTAGTTGCCGCCGCACGCTGCTGCTGCCACTGCTGCTGTGCTGCTACTCTGCTGCACTGCTGCTGCTGCTGCTGCTCAATGCTGCTAGGGACTGCAGTTTAACGTGGTGATGGTGAGCGACGTCGACACCGGTCTGCTGTCTTCGACGGGTCCCTGTGGATCTGCTGCAGCTATGGCTCTCACTGCAGCTTCTATGCTCCGTCTCTGCTCCGCAGCTTGGTGAGAACTGTCTCACCGCCCTTATACCATGAGAAGATGCGTGGAAGCTTCCTAGCGACACAGCCGTTGACTAGGCGTCAGTGCCTGGACAGACGGTGACGACAGTCACAAGTCGTGCACACACCTGTGAGGGTTTAACTAGGAGACACAAGGCAAAGTGTCAGAATGCTTCAATAGCCTTTGCAGAGAGAGATGACAAATGACAGGCCCATGGCATAAGTACATGCCGCGGCGCACGGCGGGTGTCGCACGTGGCAGTGCAATATCTGTCGTAAAATCGGCCAAAAACCACTGTTTTGGCCGTAACTCTGCGCAGACATATCAGAAAGTTACGCCGTCTGAACCTAGACATGCAAAATCAAAAGCCGGACTGTACGAGTGGTCACATGCATGCATTCGGCACCAAGCGGTGGACACACAATACAAAAACATGCAAATCGGGCCCATGGCCAGTCCACTGATAAACTCCCGTGTGCTGTAGGAAAACTGCAGGAGGCCTCGGGTAACGTCAGGAGCTCTGGAACGGCCGTCACTCAGCTCCAAGATGGTAGTCTGTCACTAAATGACGCACCGGTGCCTCCAAGGTCCGCATCAGGGATTTGCACGAGTATGGACATGGCCGAGTGGTCACAGTATACTGTACAGGTCGATAGGAACGTCACAAATCATAACTAGCCGTACCAAACGACTGACAGCTCAAACCCCGGGCGTTGTTCGTTTTGCTTCAAAACTTGACCATACCATAATACACACGCTGTAAACGCAGTCGTGCAGTCAAAATCAACTTGAAAAAATAGTCGTGAGGAGTTGTGGCTGCCTAAACCCAGGCAGCGTCTACGCTAACTCCGTGTATCAACAATGTCAAAATGTCATGAAACTTGGACCCTATGCATGACATATCGCAATGGACGCACCAACGCAGTCAAATGTAGTGTTGGACATGCGCAGAGAGCAAAGGAAGTGACAATGCATGTCGTCGCCACGACTGCCGAGGAGGTCCGCCGATGTGGCTGAGCAAGACGGAGGGAGGAGGCTCCAACAAACTGCGTGTCGGCCTCAGCGTGCGTCGGCCCCACCGGGCAACACTCCATCAGTAACGTGTGTACTAACTAACTGTGTGTGCTAAATCTTGTGTCCAAGTGTGCTTTCACCCATCAATGTTCCAGTTTCCTTGACATCGCGAACGTACGATGAGAAGTGTCACGGCCTTTTGGTCGACTTATCGACGCACCGAGACGTATCTGAATTTGTAAAGATGCATCTGGCATCTTTATCATTGATTCTTGAAGACCCCCGACGGGTCGGCGGACCTTCTCGATTTCGACCATTCACGACGTGACTGCGCACGCATCGCTCGAGAATCAACCCAACAACCCCGACTGTGCTTCATTCGTAAATGGACACTTGTATATATATACATACATATATATATATATATATATATATATATATATATATGTTCGATCATTTTGACACTTTTTATCGAAGTACACTTACCACTAATTATAAATTGTTCAAGTGTCTCGAATTCTAAATCTCGTTTGCCTCTCAACTTCCACCTGTTCACCATCTATGCTCCATTCGGAGCAACACATTCCGCTTGGTGTCACACCCAGATGACGATGTCACATGCATTGTTGAACTCGAGCACCCAAGACTTGAAGTGTGCCCGATTCTTGTTTCTCTTTTGTTACGTATGGTTGGAGAGTTTGGGCACTTGTCTGAAGTTTATTTATTACAAATGAAAACCTTTCCAATGGTACCAGTTCTTGAAATCTTCGTTTCCCCCAAAACCTCTACCTGTGCACCATCTAAGTTCTGTATGATGGAAGTCGGCATCACATGTTGGCTTCTGTTTTGAGAGACTTTCTTTCTGGAAATAGTTGACAGAAAGAAGGCTATTTGATTGAATACAATACCTTTGTTGTAACTCATTGCGGCCCCAATTGTATCATTCGTCCATGTGCGCCTGTCCTCTTGGAGTTCGACTTGCGCCAGTTCCTGCTACTTCGGTACGACCGAAGAGAAAGGTCATTTTTTTTTGTTTGGCCATTTTTTTAGGATCCTTCGAAAACTGGCTGCGGCTCGGAGTCGTCATCCATATTGGCCTCAAAGTGTTGCTCGTTATCAGATTTGGCCATAATTAACTGCGCTCCGCAGCCTCCCTTATTGTTCTAGCTATATTCAAGCGTG
>SZWC01003742.1:8089-56665 GCA_023375785.1 Penium margaritaceum
GTGTGTGTGTGTGTGTGTGTGTGTGTGTGTGTGTATGTGTATGTGTGTGCGTACGTGTGTGTATGTGTGTATCTGATATTGTACTTTGCATGTTTTTGAGTGCAACATTGCTGAACACGACATTGGGGAGCACATCATCGGAGGGTTCAACGGTGGAGAGCACTCCGTTGGAGAGAACAACATTTCGGAACACGACGGAGAGCACGACGGCGGAGAACACAAAGTTGGAGAGCACGAATCTGGTCTGTGTGTGTGGTGTGTGCATGTTTATGTTGGTATTTGTTGTTGTATTGGCCCTGGTGTTGGTAGATTGTGGTGGACTTGATTTTTTGTGTGTGCCAATAGTGGGTGTCCACGCAGAACGAGGTCATCAATTGTGAGGATGGCGGCGGATGCATCGCGAGCTACGCTTGATCCGATAACCATACCAGCTGGATGTGAAGGTGAGTGCATGACGTTTGTAATGAGGAGGAAGTGGTGTGCATTGGATGGAAACTCATTTTTCCGATGTTTTTCAAGTAGGTTGTTTGGTTCTGAGGATGAGCACGTGCAGGCACGGGAAAATGTTGTGCACTTCGCGACAGAAAATTTCCATGTCGTCGAGCACTCGTTTGTCGCTGCACATTGTTTCCATTGTCCTAATGCATGGTCGTATGTGTCGTTCATGAGTAATGTCAGTGTATGGGGTGGGCTGACTGGATTATTTTTGTTTTGTGCAATGAGCAATTGTGTCACATATGTGTGGAGCAATGATCGGAGCCTTATGTTCAGGTGTGGTGACGTGAGCGTCTCCTCCTCCTGTTTTCATATTATGTGTTCGGAGTGTCATTTTGATGTTGTGTTTGCGGACGATGACACTAGTGGAAGCGAGTTCAATGTTGAGCACCACATTATTCGCTCAATTCAATATTTGAGCGACAACATTGCACAGTGTACACTCATGCTTTTTCCGCCTCAGCTTTTGGACGAGCCGGACGATGGAACTAAGGATTTTCTAGATTATCATCGGTGCGAACCAACACATGTGTCTACTAAAGCCCATGGTGTATATAAGCTAGAACGGACATTGTCGTTGTATGATATGGACCCTTGTTCTTTTGGGTGTCCATGGCACCTGGCAAGTGGTGGCATACATGGTGACGGGAACTGTATGTTTTGAGCAATATCTGTAGCCATCCATGGGAGCGAAGAAATGCACATGGATGTACGGCTTCAAATAGGTCGTTTTGTATCTTCCAATTTCAATGGGTTTGGTATAACGCTGAGTACAAGTCATGGACGGGTGTGGCATAGTGCACAAGCATACCTGAGCTACATTTGTACAGAAGGAACATGAAATTGGAAAAAAATTGTTTTCTTATTTTATACCCCGGAATAAAATTAGAGTTCTTTTTCAATCCAACGACCTTATTTCATGGTCGTTTTAAAAAACAAAATTTTTGTTCACCGCAAAGTTTTTTCTCTTGCATGCGATGACTACCATTGTTAGACACGTCACGTGAGCGTTTGGCATCTTCCACAAGGTATGTTGTGCATAATGACACTTTTGCACGTTGTTCGTGAGTAGGATGTGAGATCGGGTCGATAGCGCATGGTGTTGGGGTACAATGGGGAGCTACCCATCCAGAGTGTGTCATTGTACCATGATTGGGCCGATGAGCCTACGGAGGACCAACGGTGTCTTGGTTCTTGTGACGGGCTGTGAAGTCTGCATCCGTAGTGTCGCACAGTTCTTCATTGATGGCCGTGTTTGTGTTTTGTTATCTAGGCATGCCGTGACTTTTTCGTCGTGGTCAAGTAACAAGTCGTGGTGTCAGCTTAGTCGCGCTGTGCATAGGTGTCATTTTCACGAGAATTCATGCAATTCACACTCGCCACAACTCTTCGGTATGGAACAACAGTTGCACGAACCCTCGACAATGTCAACATGACATCAAACAACGTGTATCGTACAAAGTCACAATTGTGCCTCAACATCTGACTATGGATGATTTTGACATCGTTCACAATACTCAATGAGTACACGATTACTTGATGAAGAAGAGTGTACATCATACAACCATGGTGGTGTAAACCCAAGACAACAGAAATCACAGGTAAGCAAGGTAAGGAGGTAAGTGTAATGTACCATCAATCTTTTCCTGTCGGGATGATGCAAAGAGACATCATTTCCCAACAACCCATCAGAGGTTGACTTGTATGCACCATATGGGTGGCATAGTTCCATAACGTCCGTGTACGCTTAAACGAATACACGAACCAACAGCAGATAGATAGATAACAAGGTAGTGGGGTAAAAATATCGATAGGTAGATAGGTAAGGAGGAAGTTAAAGTATTTGGTAGTGTAAGGGAAATGTTGCCGAAATTTTCTTAAGGTAGCATACATTACATGCACAACAAAAGCGATCTACAGGGGTGAAAAGTTAAAGAGGTAGGCAAGTAGAAAGGTAGTTAAAGTGATCCACGTGTAGGAAAAATGCTGTCGAAATTTTTTCGGCGTAGCTTGCGTTAGAGTTGCACAAATAACAAAGCAGACATGTACAAAGGTAGACAGGTAGACAAGTAGAGAAGTACATAAAATGTTCCAGTTTTAGGAGAAATGTTGCCCAGATTTTTTTGGGGTAGCATTAATTAAAGGTACGCAGGTAACAACGTACACAACTCAAAAATTACAAGGGTAAACAGGTAAAGGGTACTAAAAAATTGTAGCCGTTGGGGAAACATTGTGAAAACATTCTCATGGTAAATAGATGAAAGATGTCGCCGTATTCAAAGAGAATTGTCGTCACAGTTGCTTCCAAAATGTCCACATGATTGCCCCACAAAAAGTTGCCAGAAATATATTTGCTTTGACCAAAAACATCCACATGAATAGCAATGTTTTCTTCCAATAGTAGAGAGACGTCTAACTAACATGTTCATGTCTTCTATACCGTTGTCATTGAAGTATACCTTACTACATTGCATTTTTGACCCAGGTACATCGTATATCTTCTTTCCATTCGCTGTCTGAGGTCAAGTGAACCAACCATACATTAAACGAAAGACATAGATGTAGCAACGAGGATCATGAAAGTGAACTACTTTCTATGTACCCAAAAAAAGAAAGAAAGGTGATTGAAGTCATTCCACGTTAATTGTACCACACAATATATTTTTAATCTACACAGAGGCGTTATTTATAGGTTTAAATACAATAAGTAAATTATTACACTGCAAGTCGGCATTGCCACTTTTTTCCCATCTCTCTACACCCTTCGTTCATCATGTACATGACCACTTTCCGTTTTTGACCCGGGAACACCACACAATGATGTTCCGTCTGTACTCAGAAGTCCGAAAGGCCATCGGCGAAGATATTTGTGCGGACGGACCAATCATAAAATTGGATTTTCCTCACAAAAAGTGAACTAGTTTTTATGTATCCGAAAAGAGGAAGAAAAGTGACTCAAGTCATTCCACATTAATTGTATCACACGATATACTCATGATGTACACAAAGATGTTACTTATACATTTAAATACATGAAATAAATTATCAAACCGCAATCCAACATTCCCTTTTTTCCCCATCTCTTTACACCCTTAGTCCATGATGTACATGACCACTTTCCGTTTTGACCCGGGAACATCGCGTGCTCCGTCCGTCCTCAGAAGTCTGACCTGCCGTCGGCGAAGAAATTTGGGTCAATTACTTCTTTAGTCACGGGTGCGAAACTTAATTGTCTTAGGTGATTCGACTCGCAACTTATTCACAATTCTGCTTCGTCATAAAAATTATTTGCAGTAAGTAGCCCCGGTCTCCGCAGGGACACTCCAATAATTTTAACCGACCAATTTGTAATCGTTCTCCTGTCCTCGAACTTACACAGAAGATCTTGCCTAGTCCGAACATGTTATACTGGAGAATTATATGTCTAAATCATGCGACAGAAACTTTTTGCAGACAACATAGCTCAATGTAGGTCTATCTAATAAGACATTTTGCTTTATCAGGAAAAAAAGATCCAGGAATCAAATTAAGTGGTAAAAAAAATAAAAATAATTTTTTTTCATTCCATTATAATTCTAGGGGAAATTTCGGTGATTTTGTAGCTTGAACGACAATGCAAAAAGAATAAAATAAAAATAAAAATTTAATTGTTTATCAAATGTCTAAGAATAAATATTAGTTTAATCAATATGACATGAAATGTCACTTAAAAAAGAAAAATTTAAAGCCTTCATAAAAGTTACTAATCACGAAATAGTAAATTAATGGGCACAATTGTATCTCTTTATGTTGTAACAAGTGAAATTTATGTTCCAACGTTGTTTTCAACACGGAAGCGGTTCAAAACTTCCGCTAATGTTGATAAAAATATGAGAAAGAAGAAATAATGCAAAAATATCTTTTAAAAAAAGAATGTTTGTGATGTTTCATAAAAAAACATGATATGGTTATGAATTCCGGATTAATGATGAAATGTACAGATTTCATAATTTGTTTATATATTTAATTCCTTTGAAAAACGTTGCGACCCGAGTAAACATTTTTAGGGATGGTTTGATAATTTTAATATCCGTAAACATGAAATTTAATTTCACTTCACGTTCATGAAATCATATATACTTTTATTCATGGAAAATCTATAGTATTGTAATACCATATTGTGAGCGGCTTTTGAAAAAAATATTATAACTTTCTGTACAATTAACTCATTTTAAAAGCCTCTCGAAACAGTGTGAAAATGTTAATGTTTTTCATGAAGAGCATTGGATAGGGTATTAAAAACATGAATTTAAATCGAATTACATGATTTTGGTTATTAAACTTCTTGAACCATCCTTGCATTAGTTTTCGCGCGGGTTGAAAACTTTCTCAAAGGAATTAACTATTTATGAAATTCTCTAAGATATTTCAATTTCATGATTTTTCCCGAATTGATAAGCATAACATTGTTAATTTTATGAAACATCACAAAACTTCTATCCTCAACATAAATGTTTGCCTTATTTCATCCGTCTCGTGTTTTTATCAACATGAACAAAAGCTTTTATATCTTCCTCCATGTTGAAAACAAACTTTAGAATAGAAATTTTACTATTTACAACATAAACTGATAGAATTATGCCCATTAATTTACTATTTCATGATTATCAACTTTTATGAAGGCGCACATTTGTTAATTTTAAGTGACATTTCATTTCATGTTTATGGCACTGACATTTATTCTTAGAAACTGAATGACAGAGTTTCATTGTATTATATTTGATTCATTATAAATTATCTTTGAAGCTATAAAATCATTAAAACTTCCCCTAGACTTATAATGAAATGATTTTTTTTAATTTGTCTTATTTTTTATCGGATACTTAATTTGAAATTTATTTTTACATAGACCTAGATTGAGTTATGGTGTCTATGCAAAAAGTTTCCGTCGCATGATTCAGACATATAATGCTCCAGTAAAACATGTTCGGACTAGGAAAGATCTTCTGTGTAAGTTCTAGGCCAGAAGAACGATTACAAATTGGTCGGTTAAAATTATTGGAGCGACCCTGCGGAGACCGGGGCTACTTACTGCAAATAAGTTTTATGACGAACCAGAATTGTGAATAAGTTGCGAGTCGAATCACCTAAGACAATAAAGTTTCGCACCCGTCACTAACAAGTAATTGACCCAAGAAATTTGTGAGGACGGACCATTCATGAAATCCGATTTTTTGCAAGAAAAGTGATCGTAAGGTTACTATGTAACCCAAAGAAGAGAATGACAATTGCCATTTTGCATTGCCTTCCGGACTTCGCATGCGTTCCCCCTGCAACATAGTGCATCGACGCTCGATGCCCCTTCGATGCCCCTGAGGTGCGAGGAGGGACATGCCGCTGTTGCTACGCTCCCTCTCCGCCGGCTCCCAACAGCGACCATGGCGGGCGACCACCCTGCACAGCACCCTCTGCACCAGCAGCAGCAAAAGCGAGCAAACCAGCGGCAACCGCCTCTACCACTATCGAACGCACCAGCGGCTATCGCCACCATCTCCACCACAAAAACGAACAAAAATAGTGCTGATCTGGCTGCCGCTCCTCCTGCTTCTCATCTGCGCCAAGCCCCACAAGCAATCTCGGGCAACAGCAGGCCCCAGCAAACATAAAGCGGCATGGACAGCTCCATGCAACACTAGCACCTTTCATCCATGAGAGGCCAAGCCACAAGGCGATGCACGACAAAGAGAACAACACGCAGCAGTAATGGCAGCGACCACTCACAGATTGGAAGCAGCCAGAGCAGACCAGAACTGGCCCAACAGGACGAGATCATGCCGCCCTCAGCAAGAAGAGACCAGAAGCAACTATTGTGCCAGATCTGACCAGATATGACGATACGTGGTTTTGTTTTCCCATCACTGGGTGGATCTGGGCCGCTGGTCAGACTATCAGGAGCAGAAGGAGAAGACACACACCTCTGTTCCAAGAGAAAACAAGTCAACCAGAAACAACGGCACAAACGTCCAAATCGTCAGTCACTACAACAAGCGCCGCTCCCCATCAACACGTCAGATCTGTCCAGATGTGGAGTGATTTGCCTGCACCGGGCCTGAGCAGATCAGAACACCTCAGCCAAAACACAAACGTCTCCAGTGGGACACGGCCACCCCCTTGGCCACCCCCAACAGCCCCAACTGACTCGACTTCTCCAACAATGACAGCAACACTTTTCTTTTTTCCACCTTTTTTACCATCAGCACTTTCATCAAGGCTGAAGGTCAGTCTACCCTTCCATTCATTCCCTTTCCCTCCATCCCCCAACCAACACTTGCATACCTCACAGTGAGGTATGCAAGTGACTCTCGGCAACTCTCACTCTCGGCAACGCGAGAGTGACTCTCGGACGGTGACTACTCCGTCGAGAGCGCCCGTTGGTCTTAAGGGGCCCAATAGTTGAAGGAATCGTTCAAGAGTGGGACATTTGAATAGCACACGCAACTCATGATGTCAGCATGACGTTAAAGTCGTCTTTTTTACAGTCCAGTGAATACTTGCAAGCTGTTTTTTAGAAAAAAACTTTGGCAACCTGCTGTGACAGACTGCTGTCTACTGCATCTAAGGTTCATACAAATCCGTACAACGACTATTCAGCAATGAATAGTGGGCAGGTCAGGGATGGGGAGAGAGAAAACCGCAAGAATAATGATGATTTCATCTGAAAACATCAATGCCATGAAAGGATACACAAACTCTAATCAAAGTTGTTGCAAACCTAAGTGAAAACCCGTCAAACTCCTACCAACCCACAATTCCTACACCTTGTCCACTATTTCCTGATGTCCCATCCAGTTCTTCAACAGATGCACCCTCCTCATGGTCTCCTCACTCATGCCATGTTGAAAATCACTGCCCAGATGTCTGGCACATGAGAAATCCCTCTCACACGCTGCTGACGTGGCAGGAACGCTCAAAACATCTATCGCAGCAGAAAACAGAATAGGCCACTGCTTGCGGTTTGCCTGCCAAAACGCAACAGGGTTTGCATCTTTGCGGAGCCTGTTCAACTGAGTGTACAGCTCCATCTCACGTTGCAAAGGAGCTTTGATGGCGGTGCCGGCGGTGAAAACAGCACCATGGCGCGAGCGCTTCATCCCAACTGCACGCGCAATTGGGGTGCGGACAATCTGCCTGCTATCAGTCCCGGAAGAGGTAGCACTCCTCGCAGACAGAGATCCGGACGAGGCGGACGCTGATGAAGTAGATGAGGGGGATTGACCATGGAAGGCGGACAACGCTTGAGTACGGACAAGCATGTCCTCGTTTAGTGTGTCCGCCGCTTCTGCTGTAGCTGCAGCAGCCTCCCTCCTCGCGCGGATGCGGGACGAAACACGGGTTGGCTGCATTGAGGTGTCTGCTACATTCAGCATGGATGGGGGGGAGGGGATTGCAGCAGCGGGGGCGGTTGCAGTAGCGGGGGGGGGGGGGTTGCAGCAGCAGCGGGGGGAGTTACAACAGCTGCGGCGGCGGGTGAAGAGGAGAGGGTTGCAGCAGCAGCAGGTAGCATGGCTGCAGACGCATGCAGGGCAGCAGGGGGGGGCGGGGCCGTGGCAGCAGAGGAAGATGAGATTCCAAGCATGTCATCCAACACACTTGCGGCAACGCTGCTGGTGTTGGGGCTGCTGTCGGCGGTGGCCTCTGTAGCGGTGTCCCGAGCCTGCTCCTCCGCCATCGCCTGCAGATACGCTGCCTTGTACGGCTGCAGGAAGGACAAAATTACGCGCAGCACTTCGTCAGGGTGTACGTCGCATGCATCTCCCCTGTAGCTCTCCTCAAAGTACGCCTTATTGAAGCGTGGGTCAAGAAACATTGCAAGATACTGGCAGTCACCGGTGAGCGTGTAGAAGGCGCCGACATGCTCCACCGCCTTGCTGATGGACTTCGCGAGCGAGCGTTGCACAACATGCAGCTCGTCAGTTGATGCAGCTGGTCCACGTGCTGCCAGCGTCGCGTCTGCTGCTGCCTTTCATGTGTCGGCTGAGCTTTGGATGCAATCCAATTACTCGTTTTAGAAAGGGATGGCGAGGGAGAACGTTGGGATGGTCTCGCCTGAGATGTCGTCTGTCATATTTTTTAATGGCTCCAGCACCTCTGCGATGCAGCGGATGGTGAGCCACTGAGAGCCACTCAGCCGCATTGCCGCTCAGCCGCATGCCATCCTCGCCGACGGACGTCAGCCACTTCTCGAGCGGCTTGCGCTGTTCCAGTGGGTGCGGAAATCGGCGTTGATTTTGCGGTAGGGGGTGGGGTGGTTTGCGAGAAATAAATGCCTCGATGGAGGCCTCTCGCTGTGGAATGCAGCCAACGAACGCGGAAATCCCCTGCACCATGCTGACGATGCGCTCAACCTCCGGCTGGGCGAGAATGTCGCCCACTCCAAGGTTGAGGACATGGTCGAAGTAACGGACAAAGCAATCCTCCAAAAAATCTGGATTGTGCTCGGCTAGCAGGCGCACCATGGCGGAGTTGACCGACGCGTTGTCCATGGTGACGCAATAAACCTTGTCCCACAGACCCCAGGTTTGCACCACGCTGCGGAAGACTCGGAAGAGGGTAACGGCGTCATGGCGGCCACGAACTGGTTCGAAGCCAATCAGAATGGAAAGAACGCGGCCTCCATTAATGCCGTGCGCAGTCACAGCGCAGTAGCTGTCGTTGGCGGTGGACGTCCAGCCGTCCATGGCAAAGGACATGCGGCTGTCACATGTCCACAGGAGCTTCTGGACTTGCACCTCGACAGACTCGTACGTGGCGTAAATGTCACGTGTGAGGGTCTGCGGAGATACGAGTTGAGCGGCCGGATTTGCATGGTTTGTCGCCTCCTGCAGCCACAGATAAGCTATGGCTGCGAACGGGATGTCCCTCTCCACAAACCACCGCATAATGCACTTGTGGAAGTACATGGCGTCAAACACTGCACGTGGCACTAGGTTGCGGATGTTCTGGGCCTCGTCAGCTTTCGCGAGGTGGGTGCAAAGAGTTTGGGTCCCATGTCCTGCGTCCACCATGGTCTTTGCCACTCGCCGATGTGCAGCCGTGAGGTGGGACCACATGGAGCTCGTGTTGCCGTTCTTGATGGCCACTGTCTTCATGACGCTTCCCATCTCGCATACTTTGCACTGCGCCGAGTTAGGATCGCCCTCCACGCGGTAAAAATAGTGCCACACATGGGCACAGGATCCAGCGGGTAGAGTAGTGGGAGCATCATTGGTGATGGTCATGGGCTGCTCGCGATGCTGTCTCGCGAAACAAGCGACGAGAAGAGCACTCGCCATGCTGGTTTGAGGCGCACGCCTGCACACATCAGCATGCATTAAATCAGTTACAGACCGATGCCTCTCCGTGGGAATAGGAGGAGAATCGAATGGCCAACATCCAGACGAGGAGGGGGGGTGTACCGTGGACGGATCTAGGGTGGAGAAGTCGGCGGGCAGGGTGGCAAGATTGGTGTGGCGACGGTTGAAAATGAAGCGACGGGACCAGATTTCTAGTCGGCGTGGCACGTTTTCGTGGTACGGCACGAGCACAGTAGGTTAACATGCTGCGTCAAAGTAAAAGCGAGCCAAGAAACAAAACATGTACACTTACTACGTCGAGCACGCGACTTCATGCAACGAATCCTGGTGTGTCTTTAGACGTCGATCCACTGGAATCTACGACTGTCAATCGATTTCTTTGGTCGTCTCGGTCGGGCGTGAGACTAGGGAGCGAGTGTTGGTAGTACGGGCAGCGTGGGAAAAAAAGATTTTCTGCAACGACGACAGAGGGCAAAGACAAAAACTATTTTCCAGAGCTCGGACCTCCTCGCCAGCAATCACTTGGGTGAGTGGGATTTCATTTCCGAACGACGAGCCACATTTTAACGGCCCAATAGCATCCGCTGTCCCACCAGTATGGCCGCCTGATCGTCAGATCGTCGGCCTTGTCAGTGACAGGCCCATCTCCGCCGGAGGGTTTGCCCCGACTCCGCAGGGACAGGCCCCTCGACGTCAGGAGTGAGCGAGCGTGGCAGAAAATATTTTTTCGCATCTTTGTAGGAGTGGGAAAATCTTTTCCACCTCGGTCAGAGGTCATCCAGCGGGGACTCATTTCTCTGACCGAGGGGAACATCAATCTGACGGCATGAAACAATGGAACGATTGTGGAGCTTAACATACGCCGTCAGATGATGCCTCTCTCGATGCTCCACTAGCCCAAGCCCAGCCGAGTGTCGCGCCATGTACAGTCAGCCCGATGCTTCCACACTTTGAGAATCCGGGCGTTTGAATTTTCGAAACTCCCTCAGGTGCCATGTCAAACCCAAGAAGTACGTAACAATGTATGATTCCGGCGGTACTACGGTTTGCAGCAAGAACGTTCGGAGTTTGCAACCTCTACAGGTCTTTATTTCCACCTGACACCGCAATTGGCCTGTTCGTCAATCAAACCACATCGCCCTTCCCGTTTTCTTCCGTTTGCACGTATGAGACCGATGTCACAGCAATATTGGTCGCGAGCGTTTCAACCTACCCCGCCTCGCGAACCCTGTCGAGCCGCTCAATATGATATCGAGAACTCCTGTGAGAGTACTCTTGGATGGAGGGGCTTAACCTCACTTGCACAAGCACATGCACGTTTCAGACTTTGGTCCCCCATTGAATGGTCTCCACAACTCAGTGGGACCGCAATCACAACTCCCGGCCTCGTACCAACCAAAACAAATACCTGCCCCTTGGGCACACCCTTCCACAAACTACCCCAACCACCAAGGCACCTGCTGCCAATCAAATTCCCACACCCCTCCACACACCATGAGCCTAACACCATGAGTTCTGTAATGTACAGGTCTTGCTCACCCAGTGTTCCAGCGGGAAGCTTACAACACAAGCATAAGAATGCTGCAGGCAGCCGAGACTCACAGAGCAGGGGCAAAGACAGGAACTATCCAGGATTTGTGCACCACATTTGGTCGCTCAAAGAGCACAGTGCCAGGGCGTTGGAGGAAAACATTGTTTACATGATGTTAGCACCAGTGATTTCTCTGAACACATGGGTCATGATAAAGCAACTTCCCATGTTTCTGTCTCATTTAGCGCGTACTGCTATCCTCCATGAACTGCCCCCACCTCCCATCCACAGTGATGTCTCTGAGAACATGGGTCATTAATTGCCCCTTTCTGTCATTCTCCGAGCTTACAAAATGTCGCTACATATACTATTTCCAAGTGAACATAAAAGAGCATCAAGATTTACTCCATCCCAGCACACCATCCCCAAGCAGGTGAACATTACCCACCCTTCCAATGAACATTCACAAATCTCCCATGCCTCTTTCTACCCACACGCACGGGCTGACAATCTATGGGGAGAGATTCAACCACAAAAGACCACACTACGCTGGGAAGAATCCTTCCCCAAATCTCTGCTAGGACAACCACGACACTTCTATTACCTAATCACCCTGATTCATACCTTCTGTTTTACCGCACCCCCTCCTCCGTGTACTAGAAGAATTAGGAAAAAACATACCAAGGGTCAGAAACACCTCTCACTCCGTACCCTCTTCCAACTCCTTCCCCTCCTCTGGCAACATCGCTCTCGTTGCAAAGGCAAACAGAAACTTCCATGTAAACCTATCCCCGCCCTCTTCTACACAACAATTGAAAAAGATAATCACCACCAGAGCCCCTCGCCTCCCAATCAACGCAACACTCCATCCTCCGAACAGTACAAAATGCCGCCCCCGGATACACAACAGATAATCCTTCTCCAATATCAATACAGCCTATCTAGAAACTGATCTGTACATAAGATCCCCAACACACCCAAGCAAACAACTTCACAACCTGCAAACACCTCTTCCCGCAAAAGGAAACCAATATTTCAACCAAAGCACCCAACCGGCTCCAGGACAAAAGTCCCCCGGAACACAGCCTTGAAAAACGCAACCCCCAAAAACGCAACCCAAACCAAAAAGCATAAAAATGACTGTACAGACATCTCCCCACATAGCAAGCCACCAGCCCCCAAATCCCACGCCATCAAAATGTCTACCATCCACGTTAACGGCCTTGCCAAACGCGAAAAGATCCCCTTTCTAGCGAATTTACTCCAGACACACGACCCCACCCTATGCTGCATTACAGACTCCCACCTCACTTCCGCTGACACCATCCCTCAACTAGAAACCAAATTACGTTGGGAAATCATTGCTTTCTGTCTGAGACTACCAGAACAGGAGGCATACTCCTCTTGTTTGATGAACATGGACTCTCCATCGTTGAAATGTCCTCTCAAGGTACCCAAAGATTTGGACTGTGCACCTTTCAGCACCTCCAAGAATCCCTCAAAGTAACAACAATCTACGCCCCACCGACCCTCGGCATGCGTAAACCCTTTTGGGAGGAACTGGATTCATTCCTATCCCAAAACCCTACCACCCTTCTACTCGGAGGTTTTAACACAACTTGTGCCCCAATGGACAAAAACCCACAAAAGACCACCAAGGATCAGTGTGTCCTATCCAAACTAATCACAGACCACAACCTCATTGATTCGTACCGTACACTCCACCCCAATAAAGTGGAGTTCATGTACCAATAACCCAGCCACCACACCGCAGCTCAACTTGACAGGATGTACCACTCCACCACAATGGGACCAACTCTAATCTACGCCACACACCTAGCAGTCCTTGAAAACCTCTCAGACCACCTCTCAGCGCCTGAATTCACCCTTCAGCATTACAGTGTCACACTACCACAAACACAACACTGGATGTTCAACGCATCGCTCCTCACCCATCCTTTCATCCAAAACTTACTCTCCAAACCCCCCACTTGCACATGGCCTCAACATAGACACTGGATGCAGGAACAAATGAAATCCTACAGCATCAAAGAAGCCCGTAGAATAAAGAAAACCCTTCTTCACCTCCGCTCAGAATTAGCGAAACTCCAACAACGGATTTGCCTCCAACCTCACAATACGCGCCTCCGTAACCTTCTCCATCACAAAGAACACCACCTTAAAGAATACATTATGACTCAAAAGTCCTCAGGAGCCTCATCAAGGCCAGGTATAAAGAAACCAGAGTTAAATATCTCAGGGAAGAAGGCATGCCAACTTCCACATCTATCACAGAAATGAGCAGGATCATCACTCCCTTTAACACAAAACTTTTCAACCCTAAAAGTAGCTATCTTCTTCCTCCGCAACTCCCACCACTTCCCCAACTCCCGACTCACCACCATCAAACACTCACCTCTCCAATCAATATCGATGAAGTTATAGCTACAATTAAATCCCTCCCATGCGGGAAGAGCCCAGGCCCTACAGCAGAATTTTACAAAAATGCCCCAGCAGTTTACGGCCCAGCTCTGCTCGCCTTTTTCTTGGATGTACTGGCCCACCCAAAGAAACACCGTGAATTCACAAGCTCGGTCACTGTTATCCTCTTCAAAAAAGGTGACCCCACCCTCATGAAGAACTACCGCCCAATTTCACTCCTCAATACAGAATACAAGATACTCACCAAAATCCTTGCCAATGGACTGCGTAAATCGTTACCAAGTATCATCAGCCCAGAGCAAACCGGCTTTGTACATGGCAGAAACATCAAAGATACCCTCTCCTGCACCCTTGACCTCCAAAACTGGTCGACCCATACTAAAAATGAACTGGTTTTCCTCCTAGCGGTCTTTGAAAAGGCATACGACACCCTCATACGCCCACATCTTTATCGCACCATGGAACAGATGGGCTTCCCTTCCATTTTCACTTGCTGGATGAAAGCTACACTCCACAGCACCCGTACTAGCTTCCTCATTAACGGACAACAAACAAACTAAATTCAGACACTAATGGGTGTCCACCAAGGCTGCCCCATTGTCCCCCTCCTCTTCATTATTTCCATGGAACCACTAAACAAGCTCCTCAAGACACACATCCCATATCAACTCACCTCTCTTCCCTCTTGCCCGAGCCACGCAGCCTACACAGATGACACCACCATTTTCCTCACCTCATACACAGCGTTAAACCAGGTCATCCTTGTTCTAGACAGATGTTTCTCTATCACCGCCCTTGTAGCTAATGATGAAAAGACCCTCCTCTTTCACACCAACAAAGATGCACCACGATGGGAAGACACACATTTCCAATACACCAATGATCCCGAACGGGTCCTTGGGATTAATCTGGATTACAACACAACCTCCTGAAAAACTTGGGAGGGCCTGGTCACCAAACTCCAAGCTGCCGCAGTACTCTGGCGTAATACACACAATCCTACTACAAAAAAAATCATAGAAATCAACACATACCTCATCCCCAAATTCCTCTACCACTCCGAAGTACAACCTCCACCCCCTGACATCCTCGTTCAAATCAACAACACGTTACTTAACCTACTCTCCTCACCTTCCAAAGAAACATTACTACGTTTCATTTAAAAAAAAACATAGCCATCACACCCACAGAAAAAGGAGGACTCAGGATGTTGTGGCCTGCCACAATGCTACAAAGCCTACAAATTCCTGCCACCAACCGCACGCACATGGAAGGATATAGCAAACCACTCTCAAAGCTTCCCCAACCAAGGCCATTTCTTCCTGGAACACCCCCACATCCTACGTATCAAATCAGACCCAAACACATAGACGCACTCACGGTGGCACACCATTCTAAAGAATTTCCTTACCACCGACCCACAAATCCAACCCCCCCTTCTAGAAAGCGCAGAACTACTACAAGAATATATAGCTTTCAACCGTTTTCTCCTCAAGCTAGGAGGAACACCATTCGGACAAGCCAAATCAGAACGCTTTCTCTTTGACAATGAAGTTCAGCTCAAACATCTCTTCCCTGAAGCAGCGCTCCACTTCCTCCAAACACGCAAAGATGAAAAGATTAGGAAATTTCTCAAAACTGACACCAGGGTTCACAACAGAGCAACATCTTGTATACCAACTGAATGGCTCCCGGTACTCAACAACCGTAACACAACAGTCAAGCCAGCACAAACATTGGTGTCTGACACGAGACACATTCCAAGCTCCCTCCCTCATCTACGAAGTAACAGACACAACCTTCCCCTTCACGGCCATACCACTCATAATCAACCGCGACCTGTCACTCACACCCGCACCCTGCGACCCCACCCAAATCTTCAAACTCAACAAATGGACCCCAACACACATCAAAGATGGCTATTTTCAGGGTTTCAGCAACAATATCATCAACCCCTCATGGAGAATGACCACCAAAAAGCCAAAACTAGGCCAGCTGTACAGATACCTCCTTCCAAATGCTCTCAAACTGATCACTTTCTGGGCCAAGTGGGAAGTCCCCCCAACCGACCCTCATAAGTTCCTGAAACTACTACAAACAAACAAAATTGTACCCCCCAAAACCCAAAGATATCCTCATCCGCACCATCCTCAGATGTCTACAGGTCAGGGAACGCCTCAAATCTCTACGACCACCTTTTGAAAACATCTGCCCATTATGTGACCGCCATACAGAAATGATCAGGCACGCCTTCTAGGATTGCCCAAACCTCCAGCCTACCCTCAATGCACTAGCCCAATCTGCCACTTTCATTTGTCAAAGCCCAACCACAACGCTAACTTTTCACCACACCTCATTAAGGAATCAGTGGTTGCTGCTCCTCCAAGCCACAACCTACCACGACATCTGGAAACTCCACTGCAGAATCAGCCTAGGGAGTGCACAAAACCCCCGGAACCCCTCATTGATCCTCATGTCTCTAATTCTAAAAAAACGTTAGGATTACATCAACCTTCATGTTATATGCATTCACACCCAAAACTCACCACAAAGCCGGAAAAAACTTACCCAACTCATTACCTCCCTTACCATGCAACCAGCTATGTAAAGCGGACTGTAAAGTTCAACCAGGCCATTTCATAAATTCCCCCTCAGTATGGCACAACTGGATAAAAAACAACATTTACACTGGGGTGATGGGTAATTCCACAAGCAGCTCATTGAGCTGTTTAGGAACCCCCTCGATCAACGGTCACAACCGTTGGTTGGAACTACCTTCGATGGTGGAAGTTACTAGATCAAGGCCGGCGGCCCGACTCCCACATACCCCAAGGAACAGAGTTCCTTGGGCACCTACCCCGATGTGACATAAGTCACATGGAATGCAGGGTGTTCAATTCCCTGAAATTTCCCATTGTGAGATGCGGGCAGGAGTTAACCACCACCGAGGCGATGTTTCAGCCAAACCACAAAAAAAAACAAAGTTGAAAAGTTGCACACATCTTGTGCAACTGGTTACATATTAATCATGAACCGTATACATGTATGAATGGTACACGCAGGTGACATGAAAGGTATGTTGGTGAATATGTTGCACGTGTTGCGTTATCACATTACAATGCGTATGGAGGTTGTGCATGACGGTTGCAGTGTAAAACAGATTTTAAGATGAGTAGTGTCATCTGGAAACTGGATGTGATACTTGGAAGAATTGAATTAATAAAAATTAGTGTTATGATATAAGGCGATTTTGATAGAATTATATTTGTACACAAGAGGTTTTATCCTGGGTTTGAAATTGTTTCTTAAGATGTAAATTAGAGAGCAGAAGGAGATCAAAAGCAAAACGGCAACAGGGGTTCACCGTTGGACTTGTTGAACCCACACGCGACATGCCTGGGCTAGGCCCTACGGCAGTAACATGTGGCCAACGGCTAGCCCCTGCCCAAACTGCCCGAGGGGGCATCCCCTCCCCCTCGCCGTTTACCTACATTGCCACTTTGAGTGGATGTTGTCATTTTTGGGTCACACTGCGCTTCATACGTTGTTCATCCTGAACTTTGTAATGTAGTGCGGTGGTAGCATGTAGGTGTCGTCATTCAACTACTATTGTTGTGTGAATGACATATGAGGAGCAGTTGATGGCATCAACATCCTTTGTATTGTTCAGACAAAAGTGTCATCAGAAGGGAACTGGGAACCCACGTTTGACACCAAGGTAGTGCCTTTGGTACTCAGTCTTCTCAACATTGTACTATTGCTGTGTAAGTATCTGTTTCTCACATATAATTTGATTAATCATATGTGGGAAGTGGTTGAGTTGTCCGTGCAAGGTAAGTCAACTTTTCTGACCAAATGTTTCATTCATCTCTTGACCGGAAAACACCATTCACTCGACAAGCTTGTGTTGGCATCACGTTGGTGGCGTCTACAAAGAAATACACAGTTCTTTGAAGAACGGCTTTTTAAGTCACACATTGCACTCAGTGATAGTCACTCCGATTGAATCCAACATGTTGGCGCATTACCTGTTGGTTTCTAACAATATGGCCAGAACATCTCATGCGTAGACAAGTTGACGTCTTCAAGAGTTCGAGCCTTAATTCCCCAAGACCCTGGCCAGTTTTCAACATAGTAGTGTAATCTGCAACAACATCAGCGTAAGTATCGCATTCAGTCGCACATTCCTCTTTAAGCATGTCGCTGCTGTGTTAGTGATTCACATGACGTCAAATATTATGCTTATTCTACATCACGGAATTCAGAACTCACCCCAAGTTTGTACCTTTTGCAGAACACATCATCGACATTCATTCCTGGTGTCCGGAAACAAGCAGAGACGTGGTGTGATGGCCACGTTCAGGCCGCCAAGAAGGCGGGAGCATATCACAGTTCCACATGGATCAGCCAGTGAGTCATCAATTTTTATGATGAGGAAGGTTCAATGTGCATTTGATGGGAACTCTTTTTTTCTGAACTATGTTCTTGCACATGTTTAACACAGAAGACCGTCATGCAGAAGTAAGGCTACGTTTGGTGGGCATCACATTGCTTCATTCCGTGAGCTTGCCTTTCTAGCTCACGGCGTGAATTTCACAACATGTGGTCCTATGAAACTTTCATGTGTAGGAGTAATGTGTGGGGTGGAGTTGTTGAACTTGTAATGTTCAGTGAAATGCAGAGATGTTGCACCTTTGTGTGGGACAGTAATAAGTCATTAGTGTGTGTAGAAGGTCAACGAATTGCATGCACGAGTAACTTGCATCTGATGATAAGCGATTGTCACTTTGACTTTCAGGCTGACAACCAAACTAGGAATACATTCATGTTCCAAACATCTTCAACCGAGACTTCCTTGAAACAAATCCGGATTGAAAATTTTGTACGATGCACAAATGTTTGTTTTGGCCTTCTTGATGAACAACATGTTGAAGATTTGCCCCTTTGCATGCCCAAGTGTGGCGCCGGGAGGCGCCGACGAGCCGCCAGAAAGAAGAAAATCCTTGTCGACGGATCTGGCGACTTGAGTATTGCTCAGATCCTAAAATAGAGGATTTTCCCTAAAAGTGGACAAGTCGCTGAATCCGGTGGAAGTTGTTTCACCGGAATCAGACTAGTAACAAGGGAGATATTGGCTTCCAAAGTTGGGGTATGCGCGGCGGTTCTGGGAGCCGCCCGCGGTTCGACTTCCGGTGAATAATTGACAGGAACGAGTAACAAAATGCCATCTGGGGATTTTGCTCCGGAAGATCTGCTGAGGCGTCCGGTGGATGATCCGCCGGATTTCAGGAGTGCAGTTTGTTACTGAGGGACTTAGCCAAAATCCTGGCTCGGAGTCCAGAACTGAGTAGTACAATTTGTTACTCGGGGACTTCGTCAAAATTCCAACTGAAGGTCCACGAACAGGTTTCGACCCACATCCATCCCCATCACCAAACTCGATGATTAACTCATCGAAACAGACCCCAAAGGTGCAAGGGGCGCCGCCACTACGCGTAGGGACATCTGCACCTCTGGAATGGTGTTTTGATGGGTCCTTGATGTGTGAAGGCGCCCCGGCGGGCAACGTGGTGCGCGCCGCCGAGTGAGCGGCTGGTTTGGGGTGCTGCGCTTTGACTGAAGTAGAGGGAGCTATAGTTATCTGAATCGCGCACAGTTTGGTGCGTTGGAGAGCTCATGACTAGCCCTACAAATGTTCTGATAATGTCCATGTTAAAAAACTAATGCAAAATCGCGTTATCCCCTTCACAAAAATGACTGTCTCACAAATGCCTTCAACTCCCAAAAACATAGTGTGAGGCGACCACAAAGCTCAAGCTTAGACTCAGAACCACCCGCACAAAACATAGCCATGAACACACAGTAGACCCTTCGGGCCACGTTGGAACTGCCTCCACCCGGGGGCCGTTTCCTGACAAAGGGTTATGGGCCCACAGCCCTGACCGGTCTACACATCGCTCACAACTTTCGCGGCGGACGGGAGTGTCGTCAGGGACAACATCGCCGTCAAGCTCTGAGGTCCCAGAGTTGAAGACTGCGCAAATGGCGCAGAAGGAGACGCAACCCATCCAGAAGTATGCAGGTGGCCCTGGCTATGGGCTATGGAGGTGGCACTTCAAGCTGCACCTCGCGTATAAGCCGCTGCTGGAGGTCATGAAGGGAACGGAAGTCCTCGACAAAGTGACGGCGACGGAAGCGTAGAAGGAGGCCTTTGCAAAGAAGAACACGGAGGCGCTCATGCTGCTGGTGCCCGGGACAGCCGAGTCGTAGTGGGGCTACTTCCAGGGCTGCAGGCTGGCAGCCGAAGCTTGGCAAAAACTCTGTGCCATCCATCAATCCAAGTCGCTGGCAAACAAAATCCCGCAATGAAGCGACTCTTGACACTGAGAATCAAGGAGGGAGATGATGTCATCACCGCAATGCAGAAGATCGAGTCGCTTGCCTCACAGTGCAACAACATGGGGTGGAAGATCAACACGTAGCTTCAGGCGATGGCCCTCCTCATGGCCCTTCCTTACAGTTGGAACCCTCTCATTACAGTCTTGGGAGGATGGGGAGAGGACAAGCTCACCTATGGCGCGGTCGCAGAGTACATCTGCAATGAGGCGTAGCGACGGAGCTGCGGGGAGCCCTCGTCGTCCTCATCGGCCCTTGTCACCAAAACGCGTGGTAGCGGAAGCGGGGCCAAGGGAGGTGGCGGACATGGCGGCGGCAAGAAGGGCGCCAAGAAGGGTGCGTGCCGTAACTGCGGCAAGGAGGGCCACTGGGCCCGTGAGTGCACCGAGGAGGCAAAGGCCGGCGGCAAGGACGCCAAAGGCAAGAAGGCGCTCCTCAATGGCACTCAAAATTATTACCTCAAGAAGGCCAACCGGCGATGCCTTGACTTCGGAGCAGAGGAGCATACCCAGGTCGAGAAGGTCAGGTTCATCAACTACACCAAGTCCAGCAAATCCATGGTGGTCGCGAACGACAAGGTCAAGCCAGCGGCTAGCCAAGGAGACGTGGACGTGGAGGTGGTGGTTGGTGGAAAGCGGGTACAGCGCGTCATCAAGGACGTGCAGCATGTACCCGGCTTGGCAAATATTCTAAGTGTTAGCCGCCTGACTGACAAGGGGTACGAGGTGCACTTCGGGAGAAGAGGGGCAGTCGAACGCAAGGACGGTGGCGGCGAGCCCGTGCTGGAAGCTAAGCGCCAGGGAGGCCTCTACATCATGGAGACCAAGGTGATCCCCGCGGGGAAAGATTCAGCAGACTTGTAGGAACGCACTGTCAACCTGGCTAAAGGACGGGGATCTGATCTGGAGCTCTGGCACCGACGACTGGGGCATTCCTCACTCGCAGTCGTGAAGGAGATGGCAAAGCGCGAGCTGGTACGCGGCCTCGTCATCGACGGTGCGGAAGAGGCAACAAATGCAGCAGTGCACAAAAAGTGCGAGCCTTGCATTTTGGGCAAGGCACGGCGCAAACCGTTCAACGAGAACGTGAATCGCGCCTTGGACCTGCTGGAGGACGTGCACAACGACGTGTGCGGACCATTCAAGATGGCGTCAAAGAGCGGCGCGCCTTACCTCGTCACCTTCATTGATGACTATAGCAGAAAGCTCTTCGTGTACTTCATGAAGCGGAAAGGCGAGGTCCTGGACCGGCTGAAGGAGTATGTCGCCGCGGTGGAGAGGCAGACTGACCGGAAGGTTAGAGCGCTACGTAGTGAGAACGGCGGAGAGTACGTGGGCTGTAGTGGGTGGATGAAGCAGCAGGGCATAAAATGGCAACAAACTACGCCGTATTTGCCTCAGTCAAATGGCGTGGCGGAGAGGGCGAACCAGACGCTCCTGAATATGGTACGGACCATGTTGGTGGATGCGGAATTGTCGTGAAGCTTCTGGGCAGAAGCTGTGCGTACAACGAGCTACACCATCAACCTTACTCCTACAGTGGTGCTAAAGCGGAGGAGCAGCTGGAAGACGCCGCAGGAGGTTTGGAGCGGGCGCAAGCCAAGTGTGGCACACCTGAAACTGTTTGGGTGCAAGGCGCACGTGGTGGTGTAGGCTGAGCAGAGGCATAACAGTAAGCTTGAGCCACTAGTAAATTCGTATCTCTTCCTTGGCTATGAGAGCGCGCATAAGGCGTACCGGCTCTACGACATGCGCAAGGAGGAGGTAATCTGTAGCCAAGACGTCGAGTTTGACGAGGAGCAGAGTTACATCAGCAGCAACAACGTGGGCGTGGTGGACTCTCCAAAGACGGGGGAGTGGTTCCAGCTCCTTGATAACGAGAAGGAGCCGGCGGACGCCGAAGTTGAGGATGCACCATCAGAGCGCGAAGGTGCACCAGTGGTGGCAGCCAACATGGAGGACTCTCATGACGATCAAGCTGATGAGGAGATCCACCAAAAGAATCCAGCGGATGAGGTACCTAGGGTGCCAAGGCGCGCACTCCCGGAAGAGTGTGCAACGGGCGTCGGTGGAAAATCCACCGGACGTGCCGGTCGTTTGGGCGATGTTTCACCGGAACAAGAGAGATCCTTGGGGAGCCGTCCGGTCAATAATTCACCAGAGCGTGCTGAGTCGGAGGGATACAGCAGAGCGACGATGCGCCACCAAAACTACCGCGCCGTAGCGGGAGGCAGGGAAAGCGGGGAAGCGTTTCGACGCAAGCACCGGTCGATGAATTGGCATGACGCGGTGCATGCTGGCTGCATCAACGGAGCCGACTACGGTGCAAGAGGCGCTTGCATGGCCTGAAGGGGATTAATGGGACGCAGCTATCAAATCGGAGCTGGCGTCCATCACGGAAAATGATACGTGGGAGCTGATTGACAGGCCGAAAGATGCCAAGGTCATCAGCTCAAAGTGCGTCTTTAAGACCAAGTTCACAAAGGAAGGTGTGGTTGAGAAATACAAGGAGCGGCTGGTGGCGAAGGGTTACGCACAGCGTAAAAGGGAGCACTACGATGAGACGTTTCCTCCCATGGCCAAGTTCACAAACATCTGGGCGATCCTTGCGGTAGCGCCCGCGAAGAACATGGAGCTCCACCAAATGGACGTAAACACGGCCTTCCTCAACGGCATCATAGACAAAAAGATCTACATGGAGGTGCCAGAGGGGGTGGAGGCGCCGGAGGGCAAGGTGTGTAAGCTGCGGAAGTCCTTGTACGAGCTAAAACAATCGCCCAGATGATGGTACCAACAGATGGACAGCTTCATGGCACAACTCGGCTTCAAGCGCTATGAGGCGGATCACAGCGTATACGTGCGACACGACAAACAGCTCCATTAGATCGTTGCACTCAACGTGGACGACCTGATTGTGTGCACGACGGATTTGCCGAGCCTACAGCGGCTGAAATAGCAGCTGAGCAGCAGATTCCAGATGTCGGACATGGGGGAGCTGGAGTACTACCTCGGGGTGAGCATTACGCGGAACCAGAGGGCGCGCACGCTTGAGCTGGGACAGGCCAAATACGTGGCCGAGGTGCTGAAGCGGTATGGCATGGAGGAGTACAAACCAGTTGGCAGTCCACTCTCTACGACCTGTGAACTGAGTGCAGCAATGGCGCCGCAAACAAAAGAAGAGCGGGAGGATATGGCAGGGGTTCCCTACCAATCGGCGGTGGGCAGCCTCATGTACGCCATGGTGGCAACTTGACCAAACCTGGCCCATGGGGTGGGCCAAGTGAGCAAGTACATGGCCGATCTAGGGCCACTACGCTGGCAGGCGGTCAAGCGCATCCTCCGCTACCTGCAGGCGACGCGGCATGCGCGCTTGAGGTTCGACAGCAAGGGGCGGGCGGACCCCTTGCGTCTGGTCTGCTACACGGACGCAGACTACGCTGGCAATGTGGACAAGCGGAAGTCCACATCCGCCTATGTGTTCTTCCTCGCTTATGCAGCGGTCTCGTGGTGCAGCAAAAAGCAAGACTCCATCGCCACCTCCACAGTGGAAGCAGAGTTCATCGCGCTGGCCGAGGTGGTCAAGGAGGCGGTATGGCTCTGCAAGTTGCTGGGGGAGCTCGGCGTGCCGCAACAGGAGCCTACGGTGGTGCAAGAGGACAACACCGGCTCAATCTCACTCACCAATAACCCGACGCAGCACTGGAGGACAAAGCACATCGACATGCGTTTCCACTACGCACAGGGCATGGTTGAAAAGGGGCAAGTGGTGCTGCAACACTGCAGCACTCACAACATGCTTGCAGATTGCTTGACCAAAGCGCAACCCGTGGACCGGCACGCTTTGAGCGTGGCCGGGCTTGGGATGACCAGGTATGATGGGCTGGAGGGCACAGCGGAAAATGAGTGAGAGCAAGCAGGAGCAGCGGGCATGGCAGGTGCAAGGGGGAGAATGTTGAAGATTTGCCCCTCTGCATGCCCAAGTGCGGCGCCGGGAGGCGCCAACGAGCCGCCAAAGAGAGGAAAATCCTCGTTGACGGATCTGGCGACTTGATGATTACTCGGATCCTAAAATCGAACATTGCCCGTGAAACTTGACGAGTCGCTGAATCCGGTGGAAGTTGTTTCACCGGAATCGGACTAGTAACAAAGGAGATATTGGCTTCCAAAGTTGGGGTGTGCGGGGCGGTTTTGGGAGCCGCCCGCGGTTCGACTTCCGGTGAATAATTGACCGGAACGAGTAACAAAATGACATTTGGGGATTTCGCTCCGGAAGATCTGCCGAGGCGTCCGGTAGATGATCCGCCAGATTTCAGGAGTGCAGTTTGTTCCTGAGGGACTTAGCCAAAATCCTGGCTCGGAGTCCGGAACTCAGTAGTACAGTTTGTTACTCGGGGACTTCATCAAAACTCCAACTGAAGGTCCGCGAACAGGTTTCGACCCACATCCATCCCCATCACTAAACTCGATGATTAACTCATGGAAACAGACCCCAAAGGTACAAGGGGCGCCACCAATAGGCGTAGGGATATGTGCGCCTCCGGAATGGCGTTTTGATGGGTCCTTGATGTGTGAAGGCACCTCGGCGGGCGACGTGGTGCGCGCCGCCGAGTGAGCGGCTGGTTTGGGGTGCTGCGCTTTGACTGACGTAGCGGGAGCTACGGTTATCTGAATCGCGCACAATTTGGTGCGTTGGAGAGGTCATGACTAGCCGTACAAATGTTCAAATCATGTCCATGTTAAAAAACTAATGCAAAATCGTGTTATCCCCTTCGCAAAAGAGAATGTCTCACAAATGCCTTCAACTCCCAGAAACATAGCGTGAGGCGACCAGAAAGCTCACGCTTAGACTCAGAACCACCCGCACAAAACATAGCCGTCAACACACAGTAGACCCGTCGAGCCACGTTGGAACTGCCTCCACCCGGGGGCCGTTTCCTGACACAACAATCGTCATGTGTGTCAAAAAACAGCCCCCGGGTGGAGGCAGTTCCAACGTGCCCCGACGGGTCTTCTACGTTCACGACTTCTTTTGTGCAGGTTCTGAGTCTAAGCGTGAGCTTTCTGGTCGCCTCACGCTATGTTTTTGGGAGTTGAAGGCATTTCGGAGACAGTCACTTTTGCGAAGGGAATAACGCGATTTTGCATTAGTGTTTTAACATGGACATGATCTGAGCATTTGTAGGGCTCGTTATGAGCTCTCAAACGTACCAAACCGTGCGTGATTCGAATAACCGTAGCTCCCGCTATGTCAGTCGACGCGCAGCACCCCAAACCAGCCGCTCACTCGGCGGCGCGTACCACGTCGCCCGCCAAGGCACCTTCACACATCAAGGACCCATCAAAACGCCATTCCGAAGGCGTAGATGTCCATACGCGTAGTGGCGGCGCCCCTTGAGCCTTTGGGGTCTGTTTCGATGAGTTAATCATCGAGTTTGGTGATGAAGATGGATGTGGGTCGAAACCTGATCGCGCACCTGCAGTCGGAATTTGACGAAGTCCCGGAGTAACAAAATGTACTGCTGAATTCCGGACGCCAAGCCAGAAATTTGGCTAAGTTCCTCAGTAACAAACTGCACTTTTGGCATCCGGCGGATCATTCACCGGACGCCTCGGCAGCCCTTCCGGAGCAAAATCTCCAGATGGACTTTTGTTACTCGGTCAGGTGGATTATCCACCTCCGGTCGAACCGCGGCCGACTCCCACAGCCGCCGCGCACACCCCAACTTTGGAAGCCCATATCTGCATCATTACTTGTCCGATTCCGGTGAAACAACTTCCACCGGTTTCAGCAACTCGTCATCTTTCAGGGGCAATCCTCTTTTTTAGGGTCCGAGCAATCCTCGAGTTGCCAGATCCGTCGACGAGGATTTTCCTCTCTGGCGGCTCGTCGGCACCTCCCGGCGCCGCACTTGGGCATGCAGAGGGGCAAATCTTCAACATTCTCCCCCTTGCACCTGCCATGCCCACTGCTCCTGCTTGCTCTCACTAATCTTCCGCTGCGCCCTCCAGTCCATCATAGCTGGTCATCCCAAGCCCGGCCACACTCAAAGCGTGCCGGTCCACGGGTTGCGCTTTGGTCAAGCAATCCGCAAGCATGTTGTGCGTGCTGCAGTGTTGCAGCACCACTTGCCCCTTTTCAACCATGCCCCGTGCGTAGTGGAAACGCATGTCGATGTGCTTTGTCCTCCAGTGCTGCGTCGGGTTATTGGTCAGTGAGATTGAGCCAGTGTTGTCCTCTTGCACCACCGTAGGCTCCTACTGCGGCACGCCCAGCTCCCCCAGCAACCTGCAAAGCCACACCACCTCCTTGACCGCCTCGGCCAGCGCGATGTACTCTGCGTCCACTGTGGAGGTGGCGACACAGTCCTAATTCCTGCTGCACCACGAGACCACTGCACCAGCAAGGAAGAACACATAGGCGGATGTGGACTTCCGCTTCTCCACATCGCCAGCATAGTCTGCGTCCGTGTAGCAGACCAGACGCAAGGGGTCTGCCCGCCCCTTGCCGTCGAACCTCAAGCGCGCATGCCGCGTCGCCTGCAGGTAGCGGAGGATGCGCTTGACCGCCTGCCAGTGTAGTGGCCCTGGATCGGCCACGTACTTGCTCACTTGGCCCACCGCGTAGGCCAGGTCCAGTCGAGTCGCCACCATGGCGTACATGAGGCTGCCCACCGCCAATTGGTAGGGCACCCCTGTCATATCCTCCCGCTCTTCTTTTGTTTGCGGGACCATTGCCGCACTCAGTTCACAGGTTGTGGCGACCGGACTGCCAACTGGTTTGCAGTCCTCCATGCCGTACCGCTTCACCATTTCAGCCACGTATTTGGCCTGCCCCAGCTCAAGTGTGTGCGCCCTCCGGTTGCGCGTGATGCTCATCCCGAGGTTGTACTCCAGCTCCCCCATGTCCGACATCTGGAATCTGCTGCTCAGCTGCTCTTTCAGTCGCTGTAGGCTCGTTAGAGCCGTCGAGCACACAATCAGGTCGTCCACGTAGAGTGCAACAATCTGATGGAGCTATTTGTCATGCCGCACGTACACGCTATGATCCACCTCACAGTGCTTGAAGCCGAGTTGTGCCATGAAGCTGTCCATCTGTTGGTACCAGCATCTGGGTGATTGTTTTAGCCCGTACAAGGAGTTCCGTAGCTTACACACCTTGCCTTCCAGCCCCTCCACCCTCTCTAGTACCTCCATGTAGATCTCTTTGTCTATGATGCCGTTGAGGAAGGCCGTGTTTACGTCCACTTGGTGGAGCTCCATATCCTTCGCGATCGCCACCGCAAGGATCGCCCGGATGCTTGTGAACTTGGCGACGGGAGCAGATGTCTCATCGTAGTGCTCCCCTTTACGCTGTGCGTAACCTTTCACCACCAGCCGCACCTTGTGCTTGTCAACCACACCTTTCTTTGTGAACTTGGTCTTAAAGACCCACTTTGAGCCGATAACCTTGGCATCTTTCGGCCTGTCAACCAGCTTCGACGTATCATTTTCCGTGATGGATGCCAGCTCCGATTTGATGGGTGCGTTGCATTGATCTTCTTCAGACCGTGCAAGCGCCTCTTGCATGGTAGTCGGCTCCGTTGATGTAGCCAGCATGCATCGCGTCATGCCAATCCATCGACCGGTGCTTCCGTCGAAGCGCTTCCTCGCTTTTCACTGCCTCCCGCTACGGCGGGGTAGTTTTGGTGGCGTATCGTCGCTCTGCTGCGATCCCTCTGACTCAGCACTCTCCAAATAATTATCGACTGGACGGCTCCCCGAGGATCTCTCCCGCTCCGGTGAAACATCGCCTAGATGGACGGCACGTCAGGAGTGCGCGCCTTGGCACCCTTGGTGCCTCATCCGCCGGATCCTTCCGGTGGATCTCCTCGTCAGCTTGATCGTCATCGGAGTCCTCCGCGTTGGCTGTCACTACTGGTGCACCTTCGCGCTCTGATGTCGCATCGTCAACTTCGGCATCCGCCGGCTCCTTCTCGTAGTCAAGGAGCTCAAACCAGTCCCCCGTCTTAGGAGAGTCCACCATGCCCACATTGTTGCTGCTGATGTAGCTGTACTACTCGTCAAACTCAACGTCTCGGCTGTGGATTACCTCCTCCTTGCGCATGTTGTAGAGCCGGTACGCCTTATGCGCGCTCTCATAGCCAAGGAAGAGATACGAATTTGCCCGCGGCTTTAGCTTGTTGTCACGCCTCTGCACAGCTTGCACCACTGCGTGCGCCTTGCACCCAAACACTTTCAGGTGTGCCACACTTGGCTTGCGCCCGCTCCAAACCTCCTGCGGCGTCTTCCAGCCGCTCCTCCGCTTCAGCACCACTGTAGGAGTGAGGTTGATGGTGTAGCTCGCTGTACGCACAGCTTCTGCCCAGAAGCTTCACGACAATTCCGCATCCACCAACATGGTCCGTACCATATTCAGGAGCGTCTGGTTCGCCCGCTCCGCCACGCCATTTGACTGAGGAAAATACGGCGTAGTTTGTTGCCATTTTATGCCCTTCTGCTTCATCCACCCACTACAGCCCACGTACTCTCCGCCGTTCTCACTACGTAGCGCTCTGACCTTCTGGTCAGTCTGCCTCTCCACCGCGGTGACATACTCCTTCAGCCGGTCCAGGACCTCGCCTTTCCGCTTCATGAAGTACACGAAGAGCTTTCTGCTATAGTCATCAATGAAGGTGACAAGGTAACGCGCGCCGCTCTTTGACGCCATCTTGAATGGTCCGCACACGTCGTTGTGCACGTCCTCCGGCAGGTCCGAGGCGCGATTCACATTCTCGTTGAACGGTTTGCGCCGTGCCTTGCCCAAAATGCAAGGCTCGCACTTTTTGTGCACTGCTGCATCTGTCGCCTCTTCCGCACCGTCGATAACGAGGCCGCGTACCAGCTTGCGCTTTGCCATCTCCTTCACGACTGCGAATGAGGAATGCCCCATTCGTTGGTGCCAGAGCTCCAGATCAGCTCCCCGTCCTTTAGCCAGGTTGACAGTGCGTTCCTACAAGTCTGCTGAATCTGTCCCCGCGGGGATCACCTTGGTCTCCACGATGTAGAGGCCTCCCTCGCGCTTGGCCTCCAGCACGGGCTCGCCACCACCGTCCTTGCGCATGACTGCCCCTCTTCTCCTGAAGAGCACCTCGTACCCCTTGTCAGTCAGGCGGCTAACACTTAGAATATCAGCCAAGCCCGGTACATGCTGTACGTCCTTGGTGACGCGCTGCACCCGCATTCCACCAACCACCACCTCCACGTTTACGTCTCCTTGGCCAGCCGCCGGCTCGACCTTGTCGTTCGCGACCACCATGGATTTGCTGGACTTGGTGTAGTTGATGAACCCAACCTTCTCCATCTGGGTATGCTCCTCTGCTCCGGAGTCAAGGCATCGGCGGTTGGCCTTCTTGAGGTAGTGGTTTTGAGTGCCATTGAGGAGCGCGTTCTTGCCTTTGGCGTCTTTGCCACTGGCCTTTGCCTCCTCGGTGCACTCACGGGCCCAATGGCCCTCCTTGCCGCAGTTACGGCACGTACCCTTCTTGGTGCCCTTCTTGCCGCCGCCATGTCCGCCACCTCCCTTGGCCCCACTTCCACCACCATGCGTTTTGGTGACAAGGGCCGATGAGGACAACGAGGACTCCCCGCAGCTCTATCGTTGCGCCTTGTTGCGGATGTACTCTCCGACCGCGCCATAGGTAAGCTTGTCCTCTGCCCATCCTCCCAAGACTGTAATGAGAGGGCTCCAACTGTCAAGAAGGGCTATGAGGAGGGCCATCGCCTGCAGCTGCATGTTGATCTTCCACCCCACGTCGTTGCATTGTGAGGCGAGCGACTCTGCATGGCGGTGATGACATCATCCCCCTCCTTGATTCTCAATGTCAGGAGTCGCTTCATTGCGAAGATTTTGTTTGCCAGGGACTTGGATTGATGGATGGCACAGAGTTTTTGGCAAGCTTGAGTTGCCAAATTGCAGCCCTGGAAGTAGCCCCACTGCGACTCAGAGGTCCCAGAAACCAGCAGCATGAGCGCCTCCGCGTTCTTCTTTGCGAAGGCCTCCTTCTACGCTTCCGTCGCCGTCGCTTTGTCGAGGACTTCCGTTCCCTTCATAACCTCCAGCAGCCCCTTATGCAACTCAAATTGCCACCTCCATAGCCCGTAGCCAGGGCCACCTGCATACTTCTGGATGGGCTGCGTCTCCTTCTGCGCCATTTGCGCAGTCTTCAACTCCGGGACCTCAGAGCTTGACGGCGATGTCGTCACTGACGACAGTCCCGTCCGCTGCGAAAGTTGTGAGCGATTGTAGACCGGTCAGGGCCGTGGGCCCATAACCCTTTGTCAAAAAACGGCCCCTAGGTGGAGCCAGTTCCAACGTGCCCCGATGGGTCTTCTACATTCACGGCTTCTTTTGTGCAGGTTCTGAGTCTAAGCGTGAGCTTTCTGGTCGCCTCACGCTATGTTTCTAGGAGTTGAAGGCATTTGTGAGACAGTCACTTTTGCAAAGGGAATAACGCGATTTTTCATTAGTTGTTGAACATGGACATGATCTAAACACTTGTAGGGCTAGTCATAAGCTCTCCAATGCACCAAACCGTGCGCGATTTGAATAACCATAGCTTGCGCTACGTTAGTCGAAGCGGAGTACCCCAAACCAGCTGCTCACTCGGCGGCGCGTACCACGTCGCCCGCTGAGGCCCCTTCACACATCAAGGACCCATCAAAACGTCATTCCGGAGGCGCAGATGTGCCTACGCATAGTGGCGGCACCCCTTGAGCCTTTGGGGTCTATTTTGATGAGTTAATCATCGAGTTTGGTGATGGAGATGGATGTGGGTCGAAACCTGTTCGCGGACCTGCAGTCGGAATGTTGGCGAAGTCCCCGAGTAACAAAATGAACTACTGAGTTCTGGACGCCGAGCCAGAAATTTGGCGAAGTCCCTCACTAATAAACTGCACTTCTGGCATCCGGCGGATCATTCGACGGACGCTTCGGCAGCGCTTCCGGAGCAAAATCTCCAGATGGGCTTTTGTTACTCGGTCAGGTGGATTATCCACCTCCGGTCGAACCGCGTCCGACTCCCAGAGCCGCCGCGCACACCCCATCTTTGGAAGCCCATATCTCCCTCGTTACTTGTCCGATTCGGGTGAAACAACTTCCAACGGATTCAGCAACTCGTCCAATTCTAGGGGCAATCCTCCATTTTAGGATCCAAGCAATTCTCGAGTCGCCAGATCCGTCGACAAGGAATTTCCTCTCTCTGGCGGCTCGTCGGCGCCTCTCGGCGCCGCACTTGGGCATGCAGAGGGGCAAATCTTCAACAATGTGTTGATGATGATTGTACTTCTCTAGTACGTTGTGGTCACACTCATCTGTCCAATGATGTGCATGACGGTTCAACATTGACCTCTCCTTTGTCAATGGGAAACTTATCTCCGTCTTCGCTCGGTTTGCGAGGTCGCATGATTCTCAGCTCCACAATTGGAGATGGAAACTGTTTTTTCCGCGCGCTCTCATTTTGCTTACATGGAACTGAGGCTAAACATGTCCAAGTTCGTAAAGAACTGGTAATGTTTGCAGCCTCCCGTTTTTGTATATTTCGTGTAGCTTTGTGTACAGCTCATGCCCAAAGTTTTCATACTTCATACATGTATGTACGGTACATGTGTACAGAGGGGACATGGGGTTCCTTTGCTGAAATTTTGTTAGCTGCACATTTGTACAGCAAAACATTTTTTGTCTGGCAAAACAACAAGGAATGCTTCCACAGTGTAATTTTTCCAAATAATGTGTATTTGCCACCCTTTCAACTGAAGTTTACAAACAGACACTTTGAGGTTTTATAATCAAAATCTGAGGGGACACTGTATGGATCAGCCGTAGTCCCACAGACATTTCGTCAACGTGAATTCAATCCAACAGCTAGTGACATGAACAGAGTGGTGAATACTACACAGGTGTCAAGGAGCAAGATGCTACAAAGTGCAGAACATGTAAATGTCAAGTCTGACCATGGGTCAGTTGTTCATTCTGCATCTTCAAAGGAAGTAAAGACTGAATGTACAGAGACCAAACACACACATGGAAGCTCCAAATTGGTTCCTCAACCGAAGGGAAAGACTGGGGAGTTTACTAATCTTTTGTTGGATGTGCTAAGCAAAAACAGCGTGTTCTCCTTATCTACTGGTTCAAACAGAAGTACATGTATGCAATCCAAACCTGTTGACGTTGTGAGAGCTATGTCCACATCCACTGAAAACATAACTGATCTTCATGACCCACATCCTAAACGGTAAAGAAGATGTCCAAAATTACCTGTCTACAAAAACATAGAACAAGACGTTCAGAAGGGGTACAAAGAATGTTGTCTGGAAGGGACAAAAAAGATATTGGTCTTTATGAGGTTAAGCAAATCAATTCTGTCAAATGTACGTGTATTCTTGTGTCCGAACATTGTTATGGATTCATGAGTCCAGTGGCTGCCGCTGTAGTGCTTGAATATTAACTGTACACGTACTGTGAACCCACATTTTGTCACAAGAACAATTTTTTCAACTTTCAACACCTGTTCATACAACAGGGATCAGTAATTCAAAACAAATTATTTGATGCCTTGATCCCGAAAGATCAAGCACCACCTGTTTTTTTTTACTGTGAGAATGATCAATGTTGAATGCATTAAAAAAAAGAATGAATGGATGGACCATGTTCACCTTGTTGTTCCTGTTCCATGCTGTTCCTCATGAACCAACTTTCTGTGTACAATGACACGAGTGATTCTACTAAGCATGTGTGTGCTCTATGTGATTCCTACATCAAACAAGGAGCTCTTCTTCCATTCAGTAATAAAAAGGTTTTCAGCATGAATGATGTCCCGCATGACCTTTCTAGCCTCTCCTTCCTCAAAGAGAGGTTAGTTTGCCCTTAAATTCCATTCATGGAGATTGAACTACTGTGGCATGGTTGCCAAAAAGAGCTAAGGGGAGGGATAACAACCGTTGGTGACAAAATTACCTTGTCCACTATCAATGACAGAAACCAAATGTCTTGCATTGAAACACAAAATGTCATTCCAGACACGTACCTGGTCTGACAGTGTAAGACCAGACATCATCATCAAAGCCTTGCAGCATCTGGTCCTTGAGTCGCCTATTTACCAGAGACTGAGTATTGAAATGACAACAGTTCAAGTGGACAATCTTGTATCTGAGCCGTCAACATTACATACACAAACTATAAACCAAAAACATAGCATGAGAAACAACAACAGAGCATAAAACAATGATGATGACCTCTTTTGACGATTTTGAGGATGAACAGCTCAAACAGAGCATGTACTTCACACAACCAGTCATACAAAGAATTTCAGATGGTCACCTTGTTATGGCGTCATGTGAAGGAAAGATACCAAAAAACATTCTGTTTCACAATGACATTGAAGAAATGTGTTTCCCAACTTTGTTTGGTGGCCTGAAAAGGCGGATATAACACTAAGTTTTTCCAAACCAGCATCCAACTTGTCGGTGCTGTATCAAAGAGTTGTCAAAAGGGATCTATTCAATGAAGATCGTAGGTTTGTACATTGACATGATAACATATTTTTCAAGTTTTACGTCTGCCAGATGTCAACAATCCGTGACATCGCATCACTACGCGTGCAACAATAAACGCAAAAAAAGGATCACTGCAGGAAATATGATGTCCTGTGACTGTAGCTTTTTTAGGTGCTCCCTCTGCAACAAGTATTGTGTGAATGTACAGGTGACTAATGTTGTTGTATAAGTCTTTGCACAAAGCAATGGAGCACACAGGCATCTTGCTTACCTGCCGCATGGAGGGTCACCATCAGTACTCCTTGGTCTGAATGTGATTTCCCATGTTCCAGACACACATAGGTTTTGTCGAACCAGTCAAAGTAGATCTCGTTGGTACACTTGCCGCCATCTTCCATTGCATCTGGGCACTCTGTCACTTCTTCGTACCAAAGGTTGGTTATCATGGTGCTCATGCTGAAAATCAAGGTTTTCAAGAGGCTATGCCTCAGGAGCATCCATGTGAAATCAAACCTGCATGGTACAAGGGTGAGAAGGTGTGTAGATTGATAGCATCATAAGCTCATTGCATGGATGCATGACGTCGGATTTACCTGAAAATTCCATGCATCGTAGGAAGTTGATCCCTGTCGACACCGTCTCATATCATGTTCATTAGTTCTTTCTTGGTAGTTTCATGAATGGCAGACCTGCACAATGTCAAAAACAGATATGAATTCAGTTGTATATGGAGGATTAAATGGATTTTCATTCATGGGTATACATTTATCAAATACATACCCTCGTCCAGCCTTGAGGCTGCCATCTTTGTAGTACATTGCATTGATGGCCACGACCTTGTCATTTTTGAGGTAGTGTTGAATCTCTGTCATCATCTGGCCCCAGGCTTGTCCCACCAGAGCCTGGTCGTCAACATACATGATGAAGTCTTGTTTTGTGGCTGTACATGCCTTGGCAGCACCGACAACACCAATGGCCAAACCGAGCTGCAAGGAATCATGACAAGACACCATGTAAGTCAAAATGATGAAACTCTAGCATTCTGATTGTAGTAGATCCCACTTTTACATACAGGCAATCAACTTGGTGGTAGGAAGCGTCGCAGGGAAGGGTGTGTCATGCTGTCGTTGAACAGTGCCTGCAGGACCTGGTCCACCTCGCCCTCCATAGGCTTCACCATAGTGGCATATGATTCGCCCATCGTCCACACAAGAGTGCAGTCGTGGCCGAGTGTTGAGTACCTGCATGTAGTGTTCAATGTGAGTACATTGAGGTATTGACCATAATGTGCATGGCACTGGTTGATGTATGTACGTACCTCTCTCTTGTTGTTGCTGTCACGGTGTCATATATGTTGTAGAACGACCACCTCTTCCAACTGTCAACCAAAGATTCCATGAGCTGCTTTTTTGCCTTATCAGATTGGTCCCCCGGATGTATGTACAGTGGGGCTTTGAGGTTGATAACCTTACCAGAGCGATCCGCAAGGTAAACCTTAGGATCAATCTGGGCCTTCTCTCCCAAAGGCAGGTCAACGTTGATGACTATTGCATGCAGGTGGTACCTTCGGAATCTTGGCTTAAGGTCGGCGATTGTTTCCAGTCGTGACTGCAAGAGTTGAAGTCTTTCAGATGTGATGAAAACAAGTAACTCAATGGTATGCACATTTTTCATAGCGAAGGATAACACTTACATCGTTTCTGTCATCTACAGTTGGTGGTGGAGGAACTGTCATAAGGAGAATGTTGCATGTGAGACAGGTCAAAGATGCCAACATATAATCACAATACTGCCAATAAAAGAAAAGACATGTATAATTTCAGATGAAGAAAATGACAGGAAGTAGAAATAGCAAGATTGACATGACATCATACCTAACATGGGCCATCTAAGAGCTGACTTAGTGAACTGTGGTGGAAATGTACAACACGTACAGTCTCATTTCTTTACAGTGATAATCATACGGAAATGGTCTGAGAAGTATGTCTCTTGTACATGAACATGTATTGACATGTCAATTAGATTACTCCACACATGATCAATGGCAGAACCACTTTCGTGTGTGGCTGAGAAAACATGCATTTTGAAATTGCAGTCTCTCAGAAACTGCAATTGCAAGGGAAGGTTAGTACCAACGTCAATGTTCATATTGCCAATAATCATTGTTGGAGACGTACTGTGTGCCAACCTGTGCACAAACTGCAGAACGGGCAGTGCGGATGAGCTGGGGGAACAATAGAAGGCACATATCTGTGCAGATGTGCTAGGAGCAATGTCTTGCCACCATGTCATGGCTTCAAACCCATCCCCATTATGGTGTTGCACACTGACATCAGTTGAAGTTGCTAGGAGAAGACCTCCAACCACACCTTTGGATAATTGTGCTTTTTTTCCATGGAGATGAGAAAGAGTGGATGGGAGGTGTATGTCATGGTGAGTTTCTGATAGGATGATGACATCAGTGTTTTGCAGTTCACGTCTACAACTGATTTTCCTTGCATGTTTGTACAAACTTTGGATGTTGTGGTAGTAAATTTTGAATTCATCTTGTGTACACAGGGAATTTAGTGTTGGAAGACAACAAACCATGTTCTGTCCACGTAAGCGGTTCATCTTGTCAATAACTTTTGAGGACACTTTGATCTCATCTTCGTCATAATGACCAAGATGTATGTATCGTGCGTTTGAGAATCAACTGAGGGCAATGTAATACATGTGATGTGGTTGAAAACCAGACAAGTCAACAAACGCTTCTTCGTGGAAAGTGCACCCTTGTGCCTTGTGAACTGTGATTTCATTTGCGTGTGCTTGTGGAAATTGCCTGCGTGACATTTCCATTCCGTCGTTGTTTCTTACCATGAAGCTTTTCTCAATCGGTTCGATTGGCGTCCATTCATGTGGAACTTTCCTGTTGACAATGTGGGTGTGGTATTTCTTGCGTTGTTTTTCTCCAACTTATTTGTTTGGAAATTTGACCCAGAATGTAATCACTTCATTCTTGATGCGTGAGGCATGGCGGAAAAATCCTGTTTCACTGTTTACCAGACCATCACTAATGTCCAGATTCAAGATGATCTGTACTCGACACCCAACATAAAGACAGAATTTTTTAGCCAGGTTTGCAGTGTGTCGTCTGTCATCCCCAGCTTCATCTAAAGGATGGTTGTTACGCTGTCCAATTCCATTGCTTATGCATGCATCCCATGCATGACATAAGAATTTACCAGTTGATGTGGAATGGAACAAAGAAAGGTTATGTGCATCAAATTTCTCATTCACTGTGAAGAGGTGGAGCCTGTCCCTCCGCTGGAATTTTTTGTTGCGATCAACCAGCATTGACCCAAAAAAAGAATGATCTGCATCTGTGCAGTTCACGCAGTCTAATCAGAATTTCTGCAAAACGAGCCATCACGTTGGCGCATTATGGTATGTAACTCGTAAAGTGAGAAAAGAGATCAAGGGAAACATGATGAATTGTCAGTAAGGTTATAATCATGATCTGCATCTGGAAAAGGTTCAAAAGGGTAACCATCAAGGACTGGCTTCAGTTGGAAAATATCACAAACAAACAGAATGTTCACACCCCCAAATGCCAATTTTTTTCCTTTCACTTCTCGCATCCGAATGTCCTGAAAATTCATGATACGTCGTCCAACCATTGACACTTCATCCACAATGATGAACCTCACAGACCCCAACTGACAGATCAGTGATTGTCTTGATTCAGACGACAAAGGTGTATACAAGGCTTTTCTCCATGTCAGTTTCAAAGCGTGATGTACCGTAAAACCATCAATGTTGAACGCAGCAACACCTGTTGGTGCTAGTTTTAGCAATTTCAAAATCGTACGGTCACTGTTTGGGGCAGCATTGTAGAAACGTAAGAGACGCTTGTACAAATCATGTATCACGGTACATTTACCAACACCAGCACCGGCGGATAAAACAATGCGGACTGGTTCTTTTCCTCTGCGAGCCCTGTGCATAATGTCAGCAACAAATGCACGTTGCCCTATGTTCCTTTTGGAATTCATTGTGAAAACTTCATCGTCACTTTGAGCTTTTTTGGCAAACATGTGACGACCAACATGCTCATGTTTCACTCCCAGTCCCTCATCTTTATTTGTTTGCATTTGGATTGCACACTGAGTGGTGTTTTCATCCATTGCTTCATGCGATGCTCACAGGGACGATTCAAATTCTCTCAAAATCTTCTCCCATTCGGATGATTTAGGTAAACACTCTTCCATCTTCTGTCTTATCTCATCTTGTTTTTCAATGAACATTTTACTAACCCATTCAGGTGTTAGTTCATCTTTGTTTTTAAAGGGCACAAACAAGAAAACTTTTTCTTGTTTGTAATGGAAGTCATCCCTGTATGCTCGGTAGTTGAAAAACCTGATGATTTTAGAAACTTTGCGAGGTGTATAGTTTCCTATTGAATCAGGAATGCTTTTGTGTGACCCAGACATGTGGCCTGTGTTTGTTGCTACCCTTTGCGGTGCGGGAAATTTTGATTGTATGTCATTAGTCTCATCGCAGAATTCCTCTTCTCTTTCATTTGGTTCAAAGTATTCCTTGAAAACAGGTCTTGTTTTCTTATAGTTGTACTTGGACATAAGGTTAGCAAAACATGTTGCTTCAAGTTCCATTGGTCTCCTCTTGTATTGTGTAATTGCAGCGTATTGGATGAAGACATCTTCTGATGCAGGATCAAGTTTGTCAAGTTCTTTCTTTGGCTTAACAACAAGTAGTCTTTTTTCTTGTGGGCTAGAATTCACAAAAACAAAACTGCGACTGGAAAACCTCAATGGCATTCCTGTCATCAAGGTCACTGCCTCCTGTGTACTGACCTCCTGATTGTGGATTAACGACCTTCCAACCTTCCTGATTAGTGTTTGAATCTTTTCCTTGCCCTCTTGGTCTTTTCAATGCATCCATCACTGATCTCAACTTCCTGTTCATTAACCTGTTGCCTTTGCACATGTATGGTACAATGTAGCTTGCCACAGCATATGGATGTATACACATTTGTATGTCCATGTTTGGCTTCCAAAGTTTCAAAACAACAGAGTTGAATGGGTTCACATTTTGGTGCATTGGTTGTTGTTTGTACAGAAGTGTTGCCTTCTTCAAGGACGAACGAATGGCCATCATGTATTTGCCTTTGGAAATTTCACACAGTTCGAGGAACTGTTTGTATTCAATGTTGTCAGTTATGGATCTGAGAGTTCCGATCATTTTTTAAAACGTTAATTTGTGTTGTTTCCTCTCGTTCCCAGATGTCTTTTCGTCAAGAGGAAGAAGCATGGCGGTAGCTGATATTGGTGGATGCGGAAATCCAAATGCACAGGTTTTGGAACCTTTCTTTCTTCGGCAACAAAAGGTGCACTTGTATGTTTGTGAACTTTGAAGGTCGTTGGGAGTATCATCCAGGTCTGTTGTAATGCACTGGTCAACAAATTGAATGACCTCATCTGGGGAGTTGATCTCCACATCTGGAGCGTCTTTCAACCACAGAAACACATGACAGTGAGGACTACCACTATGTTGAAATTCCACAACACCAAAATAGTCTTCAAGTTTGCCAACAGGGCCATCTTTTGTCAGGATGAAATTTTTTAAGAAACTTTTGCGACGATGATGAAAATATTGTGATGGCGTGATCGGATCATTTCCAACAAGTATCACTTTGTCTTGACATGAGAGTGCATCGATGAGAATACCCAATAACTTTGTCAACTTTTTCCCATTCAGCATGGAGATAATACCCAATAACTCTGGCCAGCGAGTGTCTGCCATACTCAAAGAGAAAAAAAAAAGGTTGGATTATGTTTTTTTTTTGTCGCAGAAAGACAAAGAGATCCTTTTTGTTATCTTCCCAATATGCGATTGACCCACGCATCTTTTTTAATTCATTGTAAATCATATTTTTGTCCAGTAATTGCACTCTCTCTTCAGGATTTTGCATATTTCCTGCAGTGATCCTTTTCTGCGTTAATTGTTGCGTGCGTAGTGATGCGATGTCACGGATTGTTAGCATCTGGCAGACGTAAAACTTGAAAAGGATGTTATCATGACGAATCAGAAACCTACAATCTTCATTGAATAGCTCCCACTTGACAACTCTTCAATACGGCACCGACAAGTTGGATGCTGGTTCGGAAAAACTTAGTGTTACATCCGCCTTTTCAGGCCACCAAACAAAGTTGGGAAACAGACTTCTTCAATGTCATTGTGAAGAAGAGTTTTTGTTGGTATCTTTCCTTCACATGGCACCGTAACAAGGTGACCATCTGAAATTTGTTGTATGACTGGTTGTGTAAAGTACATGGTCTGTTCGAGCTGTTCATCCTCAAAATCGTCGAAGAGTTATCATCATTGTTTTCTGCTCCGTTGTTGTTTCTCATGCTATATTTTTGGTTTTTAGTTTGTGAATGTAATGTTGACGGCTCAGATACAAGATTGTCCACTTGAACTGTTGTCATTTCAATACCCAGTCTCGGGTAAATGGGCGACTCGTGGACAAGATGGTGCAAGGCTTTGATGATGATGCCTGGTCTTACACTGTCAGACCAGGTACGTGTCTGGAATGACATTTTGCGTTTCAGTGCAAGACATATGGTTTCTGTCATTGATAGTGGACGAGATGATTTTGTCACCAACTCGACAACGTCCAGAGGAACTGTTTTTATCCCTCCCCTTAGCTCTTTTTGGCAACCATGCCGCAGTAGTTCAATCTTCATGAATGGAATTTAAGGGCAAACTAACCTCTCTTTGAGGGAGGAGAGACTAGAAAGGTCATGCGGGAAATCATTTATGCTGAAAATCTTTTTATTACTGGATGGAGGAAGAGCTCCTCGTTTGATGTAGGAATCACATAGAGCACACACATGCTTGGTAGCATCACTCGTGTCATTGTAGGCAGACAGTTGGTTCATGAAAAACAGCATGGAACAGGAGCAGCAAGGAAAACATGGTCCATCCATTCATTCTTTTTTTTAATGCATTCAACATTGATCATTCTCACAGTTGAAAAAACAGGTGGTGCTTGATCTTTCTGGATCAAGACATCACACAATGTGTTTTGAATTACTGCTTCCTGTTGTATGAACAGGTGTTGAAAGTTGACAATATTTTTCTTGCAACTAAATGTGGGTCCACAGTACGTGTACAGTATATATTCAAGCACTACAGCGGAAGCCACTGGACTCATGAATCCATAGTAATATTTGGACACAAGAATACACTTTTGTTTGACAGAATTGGTTTTCTTAACCTCATAAAGACCAGCATTTTTTTTGTCCCTTCCAGACAGCATTCTTTGTACCCCTTCTGAACGTCTTGTTCTATGTTTTTGTAGACAGGTGATTTTGGATGTGGGTCATGATGATCAGTTATGTTTTCAGTGGATGTGGAAAAAGCTCTCACAACGTCAACAGGTTTGGATTGCATACATGTACTTCTGTTTGAACCAGTAGATAAGGAGAACACGCTGTTCTCGCTTAGCACATCCAACAAAAGATTAGTAAACTGCCCAGTCTTTCCCTTCGGTTGAGGGACCAATTTGGAGCTTGCATGTGTGTGTTTGGTCTCTGTACATTCAGTATTCACTTCCTTTGACAATGCAAACTGAACAACTGACCCATGGTCAGACTTGACATTCACATGTTCCGCACTTGTGTAACATCTTGCTCCTTGACACCTGTGTCATATTCACCACTCTGCTCATGTCACTAGCTGTTGGATTGAATTCACGTCCAAGAAATGTCTGAGGGACCACTGCTGATCCATGCAGTGTCCTCTCAGATTTTGATTCTAAAACCTCAAAGTGTCTGTTTGTGAACTTCAGATGAAAGGGTGGCGAATACACATTCTTTGGAAAAAATTACATTGTGGAAGCATTCCTTGTTGTTTTGCAAGACGAAAAATGTTTTGCTGTACAAACGTGCAGCTAACAAAATTTCAGCAAAGGAACCCCATGACCCCTCTGTACACATGTACCGTACATACATGTATGAAGTATAAAAACTTTGGGCATGAGCTGTACACAAAGCTACACAAAATATACAAAAACGGGAGGCTGAAAAAACTACCAGTTCTTTACGAACTTGGACATGTTTAGCCTCATTTCCATGTAATCAAAATGAGAGCGCGCGGAACAAACAGTTTCCGTCTCCAATTATGGAGCGTAGAATCATGCGACCTGGAAAACCGAACAAAGACGGAGATACGTTTCTCGTTGACAAAGGAGAGGTCAATGTGGAACCGTCATGCACATCATTGGACAGATGAGTGTGACCACAACGAACTAGAGAAGTACAATCATCATCAACACATGACGATTGTTGTTCATCAAGAAGGCCAAAACAAACGTTTGTTCATCGTACAACATTTTCAGTCCGGACTTGTTTCAAGGAAGTTTTGGTTGAAGATGTTTGGAATATGAATGTATTGCTAGTTTGACTCTCAGCCAGAAAGTCAACGTGAAAATCGCTTATCATCAGATGCATGTTACTCCTGCATGCAATTTGCTGACCTACTACACACACTAATGACTTATTACTGTCCCACACAAAGGTGCAACATCTCTGCACTTCACTGAACATTACAAGTTCAACAACTCCACCCCACACATTACTCCTACACATGAAAGTTTCATAGAACGCACATGTTGTGAAATTCACACCGTGAGCTAGAAAGGCAAGCTCACGGAATGAAGCAATGTGATGCCCACCAAACGTAGCCTTGCTTCTGCATGACGGTCTTCTGTGTTAAACATGTGCAAAGACATAGTTCTGAAAAAAGAGTTCCCATCAAATGCACATTGAACCTCCCTCATCATAAACATTGATGACTCACTGGCTGATCCATGTGGAACTGTCATATGATCCCGCCTTGTTGGCGCCCTGAATGTGGCCATCACACCACGTCTCCTCTTGTTTCCGGACACCAGGAATGAATGTCAATGATGCGTTCTGCAAAAGGTACAAACTTGGGGTGGGTTCTGAATTCTGTGATGTAGAATAAGCATGATATTAGACTTCATGTGAATCACTAACACAGCAACGACATGCTTAAAGAGGAATGTGTGACTGAATGCGATACTTATGTTGATGTTGTTGCAGGTTACAGTACTACGTTGACAACTGGCCAGGGTCTTGGGGAATTAAGGCTCAAACTCTTGAAGACTTCAACTTGTCTGCGCAGGAGATGTTCTGGCCATATTGTTAGAAACCAACAGGTAATGCGCCAACATGTTGGATACAATGGGAGTGACTATCACTGAGTGCAATGTGTGACTTACACAGCCGTTCTTCAGAGAACTGTGTATTTCTTTGTAGAAGCCACCAACGTGATGCCAACACAAGCTTGTCGAGTGAATGGTGGTTTCCGGTCAAAAGATGAATAAAAAATCTGGTTAGAAAAGTTGACTTACCTTGCACGGACAACTCAACCACTTCCCACATATGATTAATCAAATTATATGTGAGAAAAAGATACTTACACAGCAATAGTGCAATGTCCAGAAGACTGAGCAGCAAAGGCACTGCCTTGGTGTCAAACGTGGGTTCCCAGTTCCCTTCTGATGACACTTTCGTCTGAACAATACAAAGGATGTTGATGCCATCAACTGCTTCTCATATGTGATTCACACAACAATAGTAGTTGAATGACAACACCTACATGCTACCACCACACTACATTACAAAGTTCAGGATGAACAACTTACCAATGAAGCGCAGTGTGACCTAAAAATGACAACATCCACTCAAAGTGGCAATGTAGGTAAACGGTGTGGCCTGCAAACAAAACTGGCGCAGTAAGAGGAGACGATGGTTCTTGCTGAGGACATGAACTCTTTACACTAACACTACAGCAACATTACCTGTGCTAACTTTCGTTGTGAAGCTACATAGACAACGGGCTCCTCGTTGCACGTCGCAGTCCTCCAGGTGCAACCAGCGAGGACTCCGGCACCAAGGCACGGTGAACCAAAAGGATCACCTGCAATGCACCTATCACATCTTAGGTTTATTGCAACTCGTCTGACCAAGAGGATATGGTCAGATGTGTAAAATGGATGTAATAACCCTTACCAGTGTATACAACACAAAACATGTCAAAAATGTTTTGAGTAAAAAGGTAACACATTCATAAACCACACGCTAATGTCTAGCTGTACACAATCCCAAATTTATTTTACCTGCATACTACGCTCGTAGTAGAGGCTGAGGCTGACCGTACCATTGGGGGTATTCTTTTGGGTTATCGACCAGATTTAAGTTTGTTCAAGTAGGATATCCGCTACACACATTCGTATGAGATGCTTCATCTTGTGTTACGGACAATGACAATAGAAAACAATAATGTTGACAGGTTACTGGTGTAGTGTCCTCACGTAAACTTTCCAATAACAATGATCATATTCTGCGCAATCGATTGTCATATTAGTGGTCAAATCTGACCGAAATTTTCAACATCTGGATGAGGACGATATACGGTAGTCGTAGTCGGCTTGTTGTAGTTGATTCGGTAACCATGGATGAAACTATCCAACGGCAGACAGTTTTGGCGACTGTTAGACAAATCAGCAAGTTGTTGTCGACGTGGTACCGTGTTCATTTCTTGAAAGATACAAACCTTTATGTGTCCTCATTTAGCCAGGTGCTTTCGGCTCTTTCCATTGACTATAATCGGTGCGCAGTGTGTCCAAAGTATACAACGTGAATCCGATACTCACTTTAAAAGTGAGCCAGTGGCAGGACTGCGGATCACGACAACAGCACAACAGGACCCTAGTGCGACAATCCCTTCATCCATAAGGTGGACCTTGACGCCAATTACGTGGCATGTCACGGTGTCATGTTTTAAGCTAGAATCGTGCGACCACTCATAGGCGCCCACAACATAGACCATTCACCATTAAGTTTTTGCAGACTGGATGAACAGATGCCATTGATGCCATGGTGTACGATTCCCCAAAACACGGTTTTACACCAATCGCAGTCCGTCAAACACGTCTCACAGCCACCGTGCGTTGCAAACGATGCCCGTTGTACACACAGACTACGTTTGCAAATGGACTCCTGTTCAAGTTGAACCATCTACATTACAAACCGGTGTAATTTAGAGACTCGCAGTGTCTTCCACCAGTCCATGAAGCTGACAAGGTTTGGCTTCACTAGGTCATCCTTTTTGGAGCCTAGCTTTTCCCACACCTGTTTCACAATGCAACCGACCATTACATTCAAACCCAATTGAAAACTTCCAATATCGTTTTGCAGCTTTGATGCGCAATACAATGGCACCAATTGAAAGATCTGGCCCTGAATATGCTACCATCCAAATATTGGGTCATTTTAAGGTATAATATCAATCAAAATATAAATTTACTTGTGATTAGACAACATTCTACCAAGACTGCCTCACATCATTAAACTACTTTTCACATTTTCAATTTTTTCAAATATCACATATGATGAACAGATGAGACAACTCATCTTCAAACATATTTCACAATACAACCACCACCTTCAAAACCTGTTGAAAAACCCGTAACTCCTTCCTGGCTAGTCCCATGCAATGTACAACAGCACCAATGGAAACATCTGGTCATCAATATGATACGCTCCAACGTACGGCTCAATCCAACAGCTGGATTGAAAGAGAAAGCCAACAGAACAAAGTGGCATACCTTCTGCTACAACTAGCAACCAAAAGTAGCATACTTTATGTCTAAATGTTCCGCAATGCAAAAACCGCGATAGAGTGGAAGACTTACCATCCAAAGGGATGATATTTATCAAAGGAAATCCGACGGAGGAGGATCGCAAACCGAGGGTGCGAGCAACAGCTCCTCTTGCATCAGCTGGGCTGAACATATTTGTAACAGGCGTTCGGACGGTGGATGGTAGTAGCTTTACAAATCGGGATTATTACAGCCATCGAGTGACAGCTAGTGCGAGGGACAGCTCCTTTTGCATCAACGAGCACCGAGGGAGCTGGGAGTCCGCCTGCTGCCCCGTCCTTTTTATGTCGGCGGTCGGCAGTACCCACGACCGCCACATTCTCATTTTTGTGGCGTACATAACCGTGCTACTAACCATCTGTAGTCACTCCCCAATGGTAGGCTGCCGCTGTTAGCTTACCAAAGGGGGCAGGACGCACGGGGGGGTTGGGAAGTTCGGGCAGGGGCTAGCCGTTGGCCACATGTTACTGCCGTAGGGCCTAGCCCAGGCATGTCTCGTGTAGATTCAACAAGTCCAACGGTGAGCCCGTGTTGCCGTTTTGATCTTGATCTCCTTCTGCTCCCTGCTTTACATCTTAAGAAACAATATCAAACCCAGGATAAAACCTCTTGTGTACAGATAACATTTCATCAAAACTGCCTTATATCATAACACTAGTTTTTATAATTCAATTCTTCCAAGTATCACATCCAATTTCCAGATGAGACTACTCATCTCAGTCTGTTTTACACTACAACCGTCATGCACGACCTCCACACACATTGTAATGTGATAACGCAACACTTGCAACACATTCACCACCATACCTTCCATGTTACCTTCATGTACCATTCATACATGTATACAGTTCATGATTACCATGTAACCCGTTGCGCAAGATGTGTGCAACTTTTCAACTTGTTTTGGATTACATAGTAACCCTATTGTGGTCGCTTGGCTGCCCGCGTTTTATTGTGTAGTGGAATCTTTTTTAGCGAAGTTGTGCAACTTGGAGACATTAGGAAAATGAACCCCGCAGTCAAGACAGGGATGCTAACGTTCCCGGTTAAGGTGACAAAGGAGAGGGGATGAACCTGTATTAAAACACACGAGACTTGTGTTTATAATGTAGCAAACAAAATTCTGTGTAATTCTCATGCTACATCGTAATCTTAATCTGGCAGTGTGAAGTTGAAGGGCTATTTTTCATGTAATAATTTTTGTAAGCAGACAATGTATGATCATTATTGGTTTTGATTACATTGGGATTTAGTTTTTCAACACTAAAATGATGTCAAAATGATATGATCCTTTCATGTCAAACATTATTGTTACTGATGTCACCAATGTACCACAAGTTACACTGTGAATGTAAAAACACATGAGAATGGACACCAAGATGTCTTTTCTTGATACTTTGTAGAACAAAATACTGTTATCTTACAAATTTTTGTGCCCATTCATTTATTTTGCTTCACTATAATCTGTACATCAGTTTCATTACTATGTTAGGCTTTTCTGCTACGGGATTTTGACATTACACAACATGACTGGATGAAACACAATGTAACATAGAATAACATGACACAACACATGATACAACATCAGACACCACAACATGACATGGCGCATCACGACATGACACCGTACAACACGACATGGCACGACGCGACGTGTCGCATCACAAAACAACACAACACTACATGACACGACACGACACGACACGACACGACATGGCACGACACGACACGGCAGGACACGACACGACACAACACGACACGACACAACACGACAAGACATGACGCGGCACAACATGACACGGTATGACACGACACAACACGGTATGACAAGCTACAACACGACATGACATGGTACGACGCGATCCGACTAAACATGACACCACCCGACATGAAACCGCAAGAAACCACACGATTGGTACGACACGACACGACACAACACGACACATGACACGACACAACACGACACAACACGACACGAAACGACACGACACGACACGACACGACACGATACGACACGGCACAACACGACACGACATGACGCGGCACAACACGACACGACATGACGCGGCACAACACGACACGACATGACGCGGCACAACACGACACGACATGACGCGGCACAACACGACACGACATGACGCGGCACAACACGACACGACATGACACGACACAACACGACACGAAACGACACGACACGACACGACACGACACGATACGACACGGCACAACACGACACGACACGACACGACACAACACGACACATCACGAAACGACATGAGTCGACACGACATGACACAACATGACAAGACGTGACACAACACGGCACAAAATGACACGACACAACATGACAGGACATGACATGAAACAACACAACAAAGCACAACACAACACACAAAATGACACCACACAACTCGACATCACACGGTACAAAACGGCACGACACGACCCAACATGACATGACACAACACAACACAACACGACACGACACGACACGACACAGCACGACAGACAACGACACGACACGACACCACACCACACGACATGACATGACACGACACGACACGACACGGCACGACACGACACAACATGATGCAACATGACACAACGACAGCACACAACACGACACAACAGCACACGACACGACACCACACCACACCACACCAGACCACACCAAACCTCACCACACCACACCACACCACACCACACCACATCACACCACCACAACGGGGCAGGACACGAAACAACAAGAAAGAACACAAAATGACTTGACATGAAATGACAGGAAACCACATGACAAGACACGACACGAAACAAAAACAAACAAGAAAACACCACTTCAAACGACAAAAAATGGCACGATATGACACAACATGACACGACACAACACTACACAACACGAATCAACACAACACGACAGGACACGACACAACACGACAGGACACAACACGACACGACACGACACGACACAACATGACACGACACGACACGACACGACACGACACGACACGACACGACATGACACGACACGGCACGACACGACACGACACAATACTACATGACACGACACGACACGACACGACACGACACGACACCACACGA
>SZWC01003742.1:108550-143051 GCA_023375785.1 Penium margaritaceum
GGGGATGGGGAGAGGGTGGGGGATGACGTTGGAAATCAAAAGCTTCGGTTTATCTAGAGGCAGATTCATCTTTTCTTGTTGAAATTTGGTAGGTGTGTGCGACAGAATTGAATCAGGGTAGGCAAGTCCACATTTTTCATGCTTAAATCTGCACAAATTTGAATGCATGTGGCATGTCTCAAATGTAAATTTGTGATGTTCAATTGACATGGACCATTGCAATGAAGCACAAATGGGGATCAATGTGGCGTGCATCCAAATGATGACCAACTTGTTGTGTGACCTATGTTAACCAACCGAGAACAATTCCTCATGAGGTTGCAATGTTCCTCTGTCCATGACAAGTACCAACAGTGGTAGTAGTGGTAGTAGAAATACCTGTACCAACAACAGTAAGATAAGAAGCATAGGAAGATGCAAAATCAGTTGGAGCAACAGCAAGAGTGGATGCCGTGGACCTCCCTACTCCTTTTCACCATTTGCATATTTGAGATAGTTCACAAGTCAAAATTGTGATGGGCATCCCCTTGGCTTCTTGTCATTCTTTGCTCATTGTCAGCCGATGGGAGGGTAAGAGGGAAGAGTAGTTTCTAGCACAACTCTTCTCGTGGAGGAAGCAGGAGTGCCCTCTACTGGTATGGGCTTGTCTATGACGACATTGTGTGTAAGATATGTTTCTAGTCTACCTCGTCATTTTTGTATGACTTATTTTAAAGCATGCGGGCCCATGCTAAATGAGACATGAGCTTTCGTGTTGAGTGGGAGAATTGCACTGCCAAAATTTGGCTATGTCTAGAACGCATACGGTTGGTTTTTTTGCATCTCTCATTGTGCTCTGTTGTGTCCTCTCGGCTTGTGTACATTGGCGTGCACATGACTGACGGCGAGACTCGACGCTGCTGGAGTGTCGTCTGGTGGAGCTGACGCGCGCTCAGACGTACACGCGATTTGTTGGATCCTCCTCACTGCGGTGACGTGCTTAGCTCCATCTGCAGGCCTCCTCGGCAGTCGGGCCGCCGGCAGTCACTGCCACTACAGATGCTGTCTGCATGCGCCTAGCGCTGGATCTGACTGTGCCATTGACTCTGTAGCGTCCTGCTCTGCTTAGGGTCCGAGTCTCATGTTAGCGTGGCACTGTTTCGCATCATGGACTATCGTGGGCACTGCCTGGGTTCGGGCAGCCATAACTCCTCCATGCTATATTTCTAGCTGTTTTTGACCACACGACAGTGTTCACATCGTTGGTATTGTGGGATGGTCCAGTTTTCAGGCAAAACGGACGACGCCCGGGTTTTGGACTGTCGGCCATCTGGCAAGGCTCACCGAGAAAACCCTGCCTGCCAGAAAACAGGTCTATTTTTTCACTGGCTGGTTAGCTTCGTAACAAGCTCTACAGAGCTAGGGGGGGGGCTAAAACTTCGAGGAGTCTCCCATTGTTGCTTATTCTTCATCCCAAATCAGTCACTTTCAGTTTTCAACTGCTTTCTAGTGCTAACTCTAGCGCGCACACTTCTGAATAACAAACCTAGAGCACTCAAACTTAGACTATAGAGCGACAGACTAAGGGTGCAGCAGACTAAGCAACAAACGTGGAAGCCTGCATGCTACATCAACAACGTTACTACCCCAACACGCACTTTAGCAATTTCTAGCTTGGTATCAGAGCCGGAGCGTAGCAGCAACAGCAGACAACTTGCGTACAGGTGCCTGACTACGCCGACGGACCCCCATACATGCCAGTGCAGGGGAAATACTACCAGATTTTTCCCGGCAGCATTTGCCTGCCTGGTGGCGGTGTCTCATTTTTTCCCACGGCCACTGAGCTAGGGGAAATGCTGCCGGATTTTTCCGGCAACGCTAATCCCCCTTGCGTGACACGAGGACGTGAGCGGTAGGCCGCGTCAGACACCTACTGGCGACGACGCACGCAGTGATGTCACCCAGGTGCAGTGATTGGAAGCAGCACCAAGCAGCAGCAGCAGTAGTAGCTTCCCGTAGTAGCGGGTAGTGGCAATAGCAGTTGTGCGTAGCAGTAGTAGTCGATAGCAATAGTAGCTCGCAACAACACTTAGCAACAGTAGCCCGTAGTAGCAAGTAGCAACAACAGCGAGTAGGAGTAGGTCACAACAGCAGTATCAGCAGCGGAAGCAAGCAACAATAGTAGTAGCGAGCAGCAGCAGCAGCTGGCTGTAGCAGCAGCAATAGCGAGTAGCAGGAGCAGCCGATTATAGGAGCAGCAACAGCGAGCAGCAGCCGACAGCAGCTAGCAGTAGCCGCTACAGTAGCAGCCAGTAACACCTATAGCTGTAGCGGCTCGCAACCCGCTGCTCACTACGAGCTCGCTGCTTGCAGCTTGCTGTGACAAAAAAAAGATAGAAAAAAGAAAGGAGAACACAAAAAAACTTCTACGCAACAAGTAGCCCTGTAGCGGCTATAGCCACCGTTGTAGCAGCCACAGCAGCCTTAGCAACACACCGTAGCTTAGCAGGAGCAGCAACTATAGTAGCAACAGCAGCAGGAGGTGCTGATACTATAGTAGCACGTGCAGTAGTAAGAGCAGCAGTAGTAGCAGCAGCAATTGCAGTAGTAGCAACAGCCGCTGCTGCACCAACAGCCGCAGCAGCAACAGTGGCAGCAGTAGCAACAACTGTTGTTGCAACAGTAGACCAGTAGTAGTAGCAATAGTAGTAGCAGCAGCAGCTGCCGTGTAGCTTACATAGTAGCAGCTCGAGCAACAGCCACTACTATAATCAGCAGTCCTCAGCTAACGTCACTACTGATGTCACTGTTGATGTCATCAACACACTAAAAAAAATCTACAACATCAACCCTGTAGATAACGCAGTAGCAGCTACTGACATCAGCCATCCTAGGTTGACATCACTCTTGACATTACCAGAACACCAAAAAAAAAAACAAGGGGCAACAAAACTCACCATGTTAACCATGGTGGCTTTCCCCAGCCCCCCTTTCTGGCAGCAACTGTAGTAGCAGCAGCAATAGCAGTAGCAGCAGCATCAGCAGCAGCAGCAGTAGCAGTAGAAGCAACAACAGTCCATAGGCTTCTTTGTCGACACGTCCGACAGCCTAGTTGCCATTCAACAATAGTTTGCCACACTGAAGTGGCAGCTTGCAGCACTATAGCCGTTGGCATCACTGACTCACACCAGTGCCCTGCAGCCTTTCCTACCTACTGGGTATGCCAGCCCTGATGTGCTTGCTGTAATGCATTACCTGGAGTAGTAGCAGACCCAGCGCTAGCGGCAGACAGTGACTTCAGACCTTGGCCCCACCATGGGTGCCGGCCGCAGGCCAAAGGACTTCGAGACCCCGCCCTCGCCGCTTCAGGCCGGCGAGCAGTTTCAGAATTGGGAACTCAGCTTTCGTATCCGGGCACAAGGTGAGGGCTTGTGGGCATACTACGCTCTTCTGTACGACTCCCCCAAGGTCGACGAGCTGTATGATGTTGGTCGCACCGTATGCGCCCTCGTCCCAATCGCTCCTCCAGCATCACGCCTAGCCTTAGAGTCCTCCCTCGGCGACTTCACCGTTGGCGGGACCCCAGACCTTGCAGCGGCATGACACGTCCTCACCTATCCCCATCGTCTATCCAGTGAGGCTGAGACCAGCCGTCTACTCCGGGAGTTCAACTCCTTGCACATGGGGGAGACCAAGACGGTCACCTCTTAGTGGCAGCGGGCTGAGGACATCCTCCGTCACCTAGTCACCTTTGCTCCACCCCCTCTGGCTGCGCTCCTCACCATGAAGTGTGGTGCCACCAACGCGTACGCCAATGTCTTCATCCACTATACCTAGGATGTCCTATCCACCATAGCGGCCCAGGGCACCCTTATGTCGTGGGCATACGAGCTCTTTCTCAAGATTGAGGAAGCTCGTCTGGAGTCCCGCATCAAGCGCACAGAGGTCTTTGCCTCCCTTGCCGTCGTCTCTGTGGTCGTGTCTTTCCCCACAACAGGTCACCTCTTAGTGGCAGCGGGCTGAGGATATCCTCCGTCGCCTAGGTACCCTCAAAGGGATCCCCCCAGAAAGGGAAGGGATCCCCAGCCCCCCAGAAAGGGGGGCTGGGGATCCCCAGCGCCCCTTTCTGGCAGCAACTACAGTTGCAGCATCAGCAGCAGTAGCAGCATTAGCAATAGTAGCAGCAGTAGTAGCAGTAGTAGCAGAAGCAACAATATTCCACAGGCTTCTTTGTCGGCGCGTCCGACCGCCTAGTTGCCATTCAACAATAGCTTATAACACTACAGCCGTTGGCATCACAGACTCACACCAGTGCCCTGCCGTCTTTCCTTCCTACTGGGCATGCCAACCCCGATGTACTTGCTGCAACGCATTACCTGGTGCAAAAGCAGACCGAACGCTAGCGGCAGATAGTGAATTCAAACCTCGGCCCCACTATGGGTGCCGGCCGTAGGTCAAAGGACTTTGAGACCCCGCCCTCGCCGCTTCAGGCCGGAAAGCAGTTTCGGAATTGGAAACTCAGCTTTCATATCCGGGCACAAGGTGAGGGCTTATGGGCATACTACTCTCTTCTGTACGACTCTCCCAAGGCCGACGAGCTGTATGACGTTGGCCGCACCATACATGCCCTTGTCCCAATCGCTCCTCCGGCATCACGCCTAGCCTAAGAGTCCTCCCTCGGTGACTTCACCGTTGGCGGGACCCCAGACCTTGCAGCGGCATGACACGTCCTCACCTATCCCCATCGTCTATCGAGTGAGGCTGAGACCAGCCTTCTACTCCGGGAGTTCAACTCCCTGCACATGGGGGAGACCGAGACGGTCACCTCTTAGTGGCAGCGGGCTGAGGACATCCTCCGTCGTCTAGGCACCATTGCTCCACCCCCTCTTGGTGCGCTCCTCACCATGAAGCGTGGTGCCACCGACGCGTACGCCAACATCTTCATCCACTACACCTAGGATGTCCTATCCAAGATAGCGGCCCAGGGCACCCTCATGCCTTGGGCATACGAGCTCTTTCTCAAGATTGAGGAAGCTCGTCTGGAGTCCCGAATCAATCGCACAAAGGCCCTCACCTCCCTTGCCGTCGCCTCCGTGGCCATCTCTTCCCCCACAGCAGATGCATCCACTAGCTCCACGTCGTCGGCGAAGAAGAAGCGCAGAGGCAAGAAGGGTAAGGACCCACAATAACAGCAGCAACAGCAACCGACCAGATCTAGTGGTGGTGGCTCGGTCTGCCACAACAGTGGCCAGCCGGGACATGGGTGGTACACATGCCTATTATCAACGGAAGAGGCGCGCGTCATCACCACCATGCGTCACCAGCATAAGCACCGTCTCGCCTCTAGCGCCGCAGCTATTGCTCGCCCTGACGCCTCCACCCCGTCCAGCAGCTCCACCCCTCCTCTAGCCACACTGGTCTCCCCGTTGCTAGCTCCACAACAGCATTATCCGCGGCCATCGGCACCTCCATTTCCATCTCCGGTGCATTCCTCCTTCTATCCGGGCTCCGGCGCTGTCACTCCACACTCCGTCTACACTCTTGGACCATCCACCCGTGAGCATGAGTTGGAGCAGTTCATTGCTCTCTAGCTCGGTCTGCCTCGCCCTCCCTCCCAGGGAAGTGCGAGTTGCATCACCTCCTTCCCGTCTGTCCTGCCGTGCATGAGTGAGATGAAGCTGCGGTCGTGTCCTACTTCCTCATCTGCCTCGTTATCTCCAGTGCTCTCTTCCCCTCTCTATGAGAACGTCACGTGGCTTGATGATTGGCAGTTTCGATTCGCGGGACTGTCCACCACATCCGTGTCTCTTGCTTGCTACCATGTGATTGTTAGTGATTTGGTGACTCCGGTCTAGGACCCTGGCGAGAACTAGATCATCCACTCTGGGGCCACACATCACATAACTTCCTCTTGCAAGGCCTTTCGTGTGCTTGGTCCTGTTGGCGATGTGTCTGGTGTCCGGACGGGCTCTAGAGAGGTGTTCCATGTCCCTGGCGTCGGCAACGTTCGTTTCCGTGGTCCTGCCGGTGATGTGTTCATGACCGACGTCCTCTTTGTCACAGGTCTTGAGCTCAGCCTTCTGTGAGTCACTACCCTTGACCGCATGAGCATGGACGTTCTACACTTGCGTGGGGTTGGCACTATGTTGTTACGTCTGTCGGTTCTTGTCATCCTACATGTCACGGCCCGTGGCAACTTGTGGCACGTACCTCGTCTGTCCTCCCCTCTCTCCGTCCCCTCCCTATCCTCCCCGACAGGCCATGTCTTTGTCACCAACACAATCTCACCATAACACACACGTCTCTTACACCGTAACCTTTGCAACATCCACTCTGCTGCCGTCGCTAGCATGTTCCACACCCAGCCGGCCGAGGGCCTAGACCCGGACTCCTTCCCGTTGCCGTGCCCCATAGAGTGCATTGATTGCGCTCAGGGCAAGATGCACCGGTCCACCTTTCCTCAGTCATTCTCACGTGCATCCGCCCCTCTAGAACTCATCCATTCTGATGTCATGGGTCCTATCCCTACCGAGTCCGTCGAGGAGCATGGCCGCTATGTCATCACATTCACTTACGACTACTCTCGCTACCACTAGGTCTTCTGCCTTTGGCAGATGGGCAATGTCGCTGCGACCATTTGAGACTGGCTTGTCCGTGCGAAGCGCGAGTGTGGTCAGCCTCTCTGCCGCTTTTGCTCCATTTGCAGTGGCGAATACCTGGGCGAGACCACGACTTTTCTAGCCTCCTGCGGTATCCACCACGAGACGTCGAAACCTTACACATCAGCCCAGAATGGTGGAAACGCACCATGGCTGACGCTGTCCACACCATGCGGGTCAAGTCCGACCTCTTCGATGGCTTCTACTTCGAAACCATGGCCTACATGACGTGGGTCTAGAATCGGATTCCTCACATACCCCTTCCCTACCAGTCGATGCCGTACCAACACTAGTGCGGCCAACGTGCTGACCTTCGTCCGGCTCGTGTCCGGGGCTGCATGGCCATTGTGTGGCTACTCGCCCAGTAGCAGAGCGGCAAGCTTGCCCCTCGTAGGCGTCCTTACACCTTTCTTGGTGTCTTCCGTTAGTCCAAAGCCAGTCACTTATGGGATCCCTCTCGGCACTACATGATCGAGTCCCGCAATGCCCTCTTCTTTGAGGAGCTCTTTCCTCGCGACCTTGTTCTCTCCGGCTTGTTGATGTCCCTCCCATTGTGGGGGGGGGAGTGGTAAGTCCGTCCTTTCGCCTGCCGCTTTCGGGCGGCACATCACATAGTCCCTTGGGGCTTGCAGCCCTAGTCGCGTCCGCTGGCCCCTCTGGGCCAACAGCCCTAGTTGCGTCTGATGGCCCCTCCGGGCCGGCAGCCCTAGTGGCGTCCGCTGGCCCCTCTGGGCCAGTACCTCCAGTTGTGTGCGCTGGCCCTTGCGGGCGGGCAGCCCCAGTCGTTTCCGTTGGCCCCTCCGGGCTAGTAGCCCCAGTAGCGTCCTCTGGCCCCTCCGCGCTGGCAGCTCCGTCCGTGTCTTCTGGTCCCTCCGGGCTGGGAGACTCGTCTTCATCACTCGTTCCTCCGGGCCAGCAGCTCAAGTTGCGTCCGCTGGTCCCTCCAAGGCAGCAACTCCAGTCGCGTCCGCTGGTCCATCCGGGCCGGTAGCCACTATCAAGTTTACAAGCCCCTCCGCGCAAGTAGCCCCGTCCGCGTCTGCTGGTCCTTCCAGACCGGCAGACTCGTCCGCGTCCGCTGGTCTCTTTGTACCAGTAGCTCTGTCTGCCTGCGCCATCACCTTGGACTCGGTGCCATCTACTACCCTACCGCACTACATGCATGGCCTAGGTGACAGCCTCCGACATGTCAATGCGCCGGATAGCAACGGTCTAGAAAACGGGTACCGACATGGGAGAGCGCCAACCGCCCTTGGTATTGCAACCAAGATAACATATCACCCTCGAATGAGAGATCCACACTTTAGGTTCGTTTGGTTTGCAATCTCACGAAGTCCACATGTTGGTCTTTTGTGTCTACCTTTGGTTGGACACTCTGTGAGGAGTCTCAAAGGCAAGAAGTGTAAATGGATGCATGCAAGGTACATGCTTTTATACTTGCAGAGCTTTGCTAAAGCTTTTGCTTGTAGTGGCTCCACTGGAGCCAACCTCAACCTACAGTCCTACTTGGCGCGTCCTTAGACCGCCAACTGTCATCCTCAAGGCAGGCTCTAGTAAGCTTCCTAGAAGCTTCCTGTCCCAGTTTGGGCCACAAAGAAAATTGCGGCCGTCGCGGGGATTGAACCGGCAACCTCTCGTTTGAGACTGTGGTGCCTATTCAACCAGGCCAAAAAGGTATGGTTCCTATGACGAGGCACAGGGGACATACCCATTATGGGCAGTGCATTCCTCGCCCATCTCAGAACAGACCAATAGGACGTACTCCATAGAGCAGTGCATGCCTTGTCTGTATGTGTAGCTAGCCAGCTAGGAAGTGGACAAGGTGCATGTTATTTCAACAAATCTCTCCCTTGCACCTCTGTCCATCTGTCTCTTACTGGACTCCATGAATGCCTTGGGGCTCACCCTTCCTCTGCCGCACTCCTCATGCCAAATCCATGAATGCCTACATAGTGCAAGTCGCTCTCCAGCGGCTTGGTCATGCAGTGAGCAAGCATGGTCTTCGTTCCGCAGTGCTACAAGTCCACCATGTTCTTCATGACCAGATCATGTGAGTAGTGGTAACATATGTTGATGTTCCTGATCGCCGGGAGATGATCTCGTCTTCGGCCATCGAGATGGCGTACATGTTGTCCATGTGTATAACCGTGGCGTCTTTATGTGGCACTGTCATTTCGTCAAGCATGCTGCGCAGCCACTGTGTGTCATTGCACAATTCAGACAGAGCAACGTACTCTGCCTCAGCCGTGGACACGGAAACACAATCCTGCTTCCTGTTGGCCCATGAGATGGCAGCGCCATTCAAGATGCACACGTATCCAGAGGTGGATTTCCTGTCCTCAAGATTTCCTCCCCAGTCAGCATTGGTGTAGTACTTCAGGTGAAGGGGTTCTGTTCCTTCTTGGCCTCCAAGGACAAGGCCCATGTGACGTGTCTTCTGCAGGTAGCGCAAGATGCGCTTGACTGCCTGCCAATATTGTGGCCCAGGGTTGGCCACGAATCTGCTCACTTGTCCCACAGAAGAGCACATGTCTGGACGATTCCCTACCATGGCGTACATGATGCTACCCACGGCGGACTGGTAGGGGATGTCTTGCATCTCCCTTTGTTCCGCTTTGTTGCTTGGCGACATGGAGGCCTTCAGCTTTGTATCGGTTGTCATTGGGGTGCTGACAGGTTTGCAGTCTTCCATTTGGTAGTGTTTCAATACCTCACTGATGTATTTGGTTTGGTTGAGTTTGATGGTGCCTGCTATTCGGTTGCGGTGGATGGCAATCCTGAGGTAGTACTCGAGAGGACCCATGTCCTTCATTTTGAACCTTTTGCTGAGGTCAGACTTCAGCTCATCCAGTAGCTCGACCGAAGACAAGAAGATGATCAGATCATCCACGTACAACGCAACCAGCATCAGCCCTCTCCCATCATCACGCATGTACATGCTCGGGTCATTCTGGCAATGCACGAAGGAGAGACCGGTCATGAATCCGTCGATCTCTTTGTACCACATCCTTGGGGCCTGTTTCAACCCGTAGAGCGCTTTCACCAACTTGCACACCTTGCCCTTGGGAGCTTTGTCTCCTTCGGGCACCTCCATCAGCACTTCCTTGTCAAGCTTCCCATAAAGAAAAGTTGTCCTGACGTCCATCTGGTGTATCTCCAGGTTATTTGCAGATGCAATCGCAAGGAGAGAGCGGATGGAGGTAATGGTCACGACAGGTGCAAACGTCTCATCGTACTCGGAGCCCGGGCGTTGAAAGAACCCCTTAGCCACTACCCTTGCCTTGAACTTGTCAATGCTGCCTTCTTGCTTCTTCTTCACTCGGAGGACCCACTTGGATCCCACCACGTGGGCCTTGTTGGTTCTATCCACCAACACCCACGTGCCGTTCTCGGCAATGGACGCGAGCTCGCTGTCCACTGCCTCCTTCCCGATGGCCGCATCTGGGTCATTCATTGCCCCCGCCATTGTGGATGGCTCTCCCTAAGCCATGCACGACCAGCTAAGGCCGGTCCAATCATTCTCATAACGCAAAGGTGCTTTCTTTCGTCGCAAACTGCGCCGGGGTGCTGGTGCGGCTTCTTGCTTTGGTGCTGGTGCTTCCACAGGTGGTGGTTTTTCGTCGTCATTGTTGTCAGACTCCAAGTCATACCCATAAGCCTCGGACGCCTTTGTATCAGCATCCATGTCAGATGCTGCGTCATCCTCCATAACTACTGTCCCATTCCCACCACCTGCTGGCAAAGCGAGCCAGTTGTCGGGTGCTCGGTCTCCGGACTCAAGCAACACTATCCACTCTCCCAATTTGGGAGCAAGGTTTGGGTCCAGCAGCTCTCCCTTTTCAAGGGTATATTTGTCAAGCACAAAGTCGTGGCTCCATACAAGCTTGTCTGCTGCCTAGTCCCAAAGCCGATAGGCTTTGTGTGATGTGTCGTACCCAACCATGACGCACTTCCTAAAACGTGCGTCCAGCTTGCCTCCACCTTCTCCTGACTGGATCTTCACCCATGTAGTTGACCCGAACACCTTCAGATGAGATGCGTTGGGTTTCTTTCCTGACCATGCTTCCTATGAGGTCTTTAGCTGTTTGTCTTGCTCCTTTCCACGCTTTTGCAAGGCGGTTGCTGGTGTGAGGTTCAAGATGTAGCAGGCCGATGTTGCTGCTTTAGCCCAAAAGCGAGGTGGGAGCTTGGCGTCAAAGAGCATGCTTCGCACCATGCCGAGCAGGGCCTGGTTCATCCTCTCGGCCACGCCGTTATTTTGGGGGTTGTAAGGGGTGGTTTGCTCGTGTCGGATGCCATGATGCTTGAGCCAAGGCTTGCATGCCTCGAACTCACCCCCGTTGTCGCTTCGGAGCGTCTTCATTTTTTTGGATGTTTGCCGCTCTACCATGGGGACAAACTCCAGGAACTTCTCCTTGACCTCTCCCTTTGTTTTGAGGAAGTAGATCCACAACTTGCGGTTGTGGTCACCAATGAAGATCAGGAAGTACTTGCTTCCTCTATTAGATGGTCTACGGAAGGGTTCACACACATCACTGTGTATCAGTTCCAAGACATGCTCTGCTCGTTGACCTCCTCTCCCAAACGGCTTCTTCTTTTCCTTCGCTTGGAGGCATTGTTCACACAATGTACACCGTTTGCCATGCTTCATGGTGCACCCTTCCATTGCGTGGACTACCTCTTGCTCCTACATCTTTTGCAGCGTTCTGTTGCCCACGTGGCCAAATCGCTGGTGCCACAGCTCAGCATCAACGTCCTTGGTTGATGTGGCGGCTGCAACGGTCGCCGGTGGTGCATCCGTTGGCTCCAGTGCCACTATCTTGGTGGCACATGCGAGCCCCTTATCTGAGACCTTGGTGACTTTGGTTTGAAGCACGTAGAGGCCGTCGACTCTTGGAACTTGAAGCATGAGATCGTCTTTGGGGTACAAAATCTGGATGTCCTCGTTTTTTAGGACCACCGCTTCCTTGTTGGTGAACACCACTGTCATGTTGTTGTCGGTGATTTGTGAGATGGACAGCAAGTTGGCTGCAAAGAAGGGCATGTACACCACCTTTTGAAGGCTGACTGCCTTCTCCGCACCATTCACGTTGAATGTGATCACCTTGTCCCCTTCGCCCATGGCTTGGACGACGCCGTCGTTTGCACACTTGATGCGCATAGCACATTCGGTCATGGAGACAAATCCACCCTTCTCTTTTGATGAGTGGTGGTTGATGCCCGAGTCAAGGGCAAATGCCCCGGGCCTAAGGATCACTGCCCCTTCATGGGCAGCCCCCTAGCCATCATGTTGGTGAGCTCCTTCTTCTCCTTCCAACCTTTGTTCCCGCTTTCTTTCTTGGGACTACGGCAGTCCCTAGCCCAATTCCCAGCCTTTCCACAGTTGTGACACTTGCCGGGCTTCAACGAACTCTTCCCGCCACCATTGCCTTTCCTTCCACCGCCACCGCTTCTGCTATTGCCTTGACTGGAGCAAGAGCTTGCACCTTGTCCACCGAAGCGAGAGGCATAGGCTGAGATGTTTGCCTCACTACCACTGCGTCGCATGGACTCGTTGCGGACATGTTCGGCGACAGCCTCATACGTCAGATCGGCCTCCTTCCAACTGCCAAATACGGTGATCAAGGACCCCCAGCTTTTAGGCAACACCATTAGAAGGATCATGGCACGCATGGTGGAATCGAGATTCCATTCCATTTGTTGGACCTCTTGTAGCACGTTGTTGAATGACTGCAAAAATGCGGGTATCGATTCTCCTTCGCTCACCCTCATCGACATCAACCTTTGGAAGATGAAGAGTCGATTTGCTAGGGCATTCAATTGATGCACGCGTGCGAGTTTTGCATAGGCCTCGGCAACCAATGTGCATCCTGTGATGTGGGAGTGTTGAGTCTCGTTGATGGACGTCACAAGAATGGCGAGAGCAATGTTGTTCTTCATCATCCATGCTGCAAGGTCAGGCGCATGCGTCGTCACCATCGCATCGACGGGTGCTGTCTCCGTCCCTTTTCGGATGTCGAGGTAGCCACGCACGTTCATGACAATCTCAAACTACCATTTCAACAAGGGGAAACCTGTCCCCATGCATTTGGACATACCCGCCTCAAGGCAGGCTTGAGTCGGATCCGCCATTTCCTGTGTTTGCTTGTCTTCTCTGCTTCGCTGTACTATGCTTTTTTGAGGCCCATGAGGCCAATGAGGCTGCTGACTGCAACCGTTGTCAAAAGGTGTAGTTGATTCCATTGCATACCCCTCCCGCCGATGATCGCCTAAGGCAATAGTACCGTCGTGAGAGAACAGAATCCGGGTTGTACCACCTTCTAAAAAGGGGTGGAGCTTAATCCCCTTGGGACTCGAGGGTCTTCTCCAACATGGACAGAGCTGTTCCTCGTCCCCTAGTCTACCACGTGTGCGTACCCTACCTGAAGAAGCCGATGGAGCCAATGGAGCAGATGGAGCCGTCCGATGGTCATGTCCCTGTTTTACCTGTGTGCCCTGCAAGACCACGCGCTAGTCGGTCTTGGAAGCGTACCTTAGAACCAGAAGTGTGGGCCCATAACCCTTTGTCAATGCGCCGGATAGCAACGGTCTAGAAAACGGGTCCCGACATGGGAGGCCGCCAACCGCTCTTGGTATTGCAACCAAGATAACATATCACCCTCGAAAGAGGGATCCACACTTTAGGTTCGTTTGGTTTGCAACCTCACGAAGTCCGCATGTTGGTCTTTAGTGTGTACCTTTGTTTGGACACTCTCTGAGGAGTCTCAAAGGCAAGAAGTATGAATGGATGCATGCAAGGTACATGCCTTTATGCTTGCAGAGCTTTTGCTAGAGCTTCTGCTTGTAGTGGCTCCACTGGAGCCAACCTCAACCTACAGTCCTACTTGGCGCGTCCTTAGACCGCCTACTGTCATCCTCAAGGCAGGCTCTAGTAAGCTTCTTAGAAGCTTCCTGTACCAGTTTGGGCCACAGAAAAAACTGCGACCATCGCGGGGATTGAACCCGCGACCTCTCCTTTGAGACTCCGGTGCCTATTCAACCAAGCCGAAAAGGTATGGTTTGTATGATGAGCCATAGGGGACATACCCATTGTGGGCAGTGCATTCCTGGCCCATATCAGAACAGACCAAGTGGACGTACTCCATAGAGCAGTGCATGCCTTGTCTATATGTGTAGCTAGCTAGCTAGGTAGTAGACAAGGTGCATACTATTTCAACATGACCCATGCTGTCAACGATTGCGCAGACCGCCACACCGCGCACTAGGGTGCCTCGGCCCCCCGTCGCTCTGCGTGTATCTTCCACTGCTACGATAGTGAGTGGGGACCCTGGCACTAAGGCCCTCGGCCTAACCACTTCAGCCATCATTATAGACCTACACCCGGGCTCTGCACTGGGCTACGCCATGCTCCATCAGGAGCATCGGCATGCCGTCACGGCTGCACTCACACGCGTCTTATCTGGAGCTCAAGATGCACACGCCCTTGCAGTCTGCTCCACGGCACGCCCGGAGAACCCAGCCACCCTATGCAAGGCTCAAGCCTCCTTCGAGACCGCACATTGGGATGCTGCCTGCCCCGACGAGCTCTCTTCTATCCTTTAAGACCACGTGTAGGACCTCGTTCATTTCCCTCCAAATCGGAAAGCCATCGCTGCGAAGTGGGTCTTCCGGCATAAATGGAAGTCGGACGGGTCCTTGGACAAGTATAAGGCCCGCCTCACAGCCAAGGGGTTTGCTCAGGTCCTTGGGGTTGAATTCGACCAGATCTTTGCCCCAATCGGTTGATCATCCACTAGCGGGGCGCTCTTCAGCGTAGTTACCCAGCACGGGTGGGAGCTGTATCAGACGGAAGTGAGCAACGCTTTCCTCCATGGCTCACTAGAGGGAGAGGAGCTCTACATGGTACAGCCTCTACGCTTTGACAACGGCACTAGGAAGGTTTGGCGGCTATGGAAGGTCCTCTATAGTTTGAAGCTATCGCCTCGGTGTAGGAACCAAGAGATTAGTTGCACACTTTTTTACAACAGCCTCGTACACAGTACTGCTGACCGCGCTTTGTTCATTACCTTAGGAGGCCAGACCTTTGCCGTTGTTTTGGTCTACTTCAATGATCTCCTCATTGCGTCACCAGATGTAGCTCCCATCTAGCGTGTCAAGGACCTGCTGCACATTGCCTATCAGATGAAGGATCTCGGGTCTGCTCGAGTCTTCTTGGACATGGAGCTCGAGCGTCATTGCTCCCAAGGCATCCTGCACATCCATCAGGCCGCCTATGTACAGACTATGTCCACTCGCTTCGCCGAGGACCTGCCCCTAGTGCCGAGCGCATCCTCGCCCATGTCACCCGATGGCCAGGTGAAGCTGAAGAACTCTGACCCAACCATTGTGGGGGAGCCCGTTGACGTGACCACATATCTGCGAGTCATCGGGTCACTGATATTCTTGGCGACGACAACACGCCCAGACATCGCGTTCGCCGTGAATCTCTAGCACAGTTCTCTCATGAGCCGCGTCACCTCTACTTCGAGGTCGCGATCCGAGTACAAGGCTATGTCATCTCGACTCCATGGCGAGGTCTGATGTTCCGCCGACATCTGTTTGTTCTCCCAATGGACTACACCGATAGTGGTTGGGCCAGCTGTTTAGACGAAAAGATGCGCACTGTCTGGATCTTTCTGATTGGCGGCATGGCTGTGTCTTGGTGCAGTGGCAAGCAGGGGTGCATTGTACGCAGCAATTCTAATGCTGAGTACATAGCCCTTGGCTCAGGTGCATGTGAGAGCGTGTGGTTGCGTCGTGTTTATGTCTGAGTTGCGTCAGTCCGTCGCATCCATCACGTTGCATTGTGACAATGAGAGTGCCATGGCCATCGCCGATGATGACGGCGTGCATCACATACGCACAAAGCACATCAATGTTGAGTATCACTATGTGCGTTTGTTGTTGCATGACGGTAGCGTCAGCATTGTGTGGGTTCAAACAGCACTACAGCAGGCTGACATCTTGACCAAGGCACTGAAGCACAGCTCGTTCAAGAAGGCTGTGAGTTTGGTCGGCGTACGTCCGTGAGTTGTACTTTGTCATAGCCTATGTTTTTGCGTACCCTAGAGGAGTCTGTGTGTTGACTGTGTCGCTGCCTGCCCATGTGCACTGCGCCTGTGATTCATGGGGGAGTGTTGGTTGTTTTGTATCTCTCATAATTATGTTTCATGTCCTCCAAGCTTGTGTACATCGGCATGCAAATGACTGACAGCATGACCCGACGCTGCTAGAGTGTGGTCCGGTGGAGCCGACGCATGCTGAGGCGTACATGTAGTTCGTTGGAGCCTCCTCCCTACGGCGATGTGCTCAGGGTCAACAGGCCTTCTCGACGGTCGGGCCGCCGGCGGTCACTACCACTGCAGATGCTTTCTACATGCGTCCAGCGTTGGATCTGACTGTACCATTGCGTCTGCAACATCATGCTCTGCTTAGGGTCCGAGTCTCATGTTAGCATGGCACTGTTTGGCACCATGAGACATCGTAGGCACTACTTGGGTTCGGGCATCCATAACTCATTGGTGTTATTTTTCTAGCTGTTTCTGACTGAACGACTGCGTTCACAGTGTTGGTATTATGGTATGGTCTAGTTTACAGGCAAAACGGACGAAGCCCGGGTTTTGGGCTGTCAGCCATCTGGCAGGGCTCACCGAGAAAACCCTGCCTGCCAGAAAATAGGTCTGTTTTCTGATTGGCTGGTTAGCTAAGTAAAAAGCTCTACAGAGCTGGGGGGGGGGGCAAGAAATTGGAGGGGTCTCCCATTGGTGCTTATTCTTTATTCCTAAACAGTCACTTTCAGTTTTCAGCTGCTTTTTGGCGCTCAACTGGCGCGCGCACTTCTGAGTAACAAACCAAGAGCACTCAGACTTAGACTCTAGAGCGCCAGACTGAGGGGGCAACAGACTAAGCAACGAGCGTGGAAGCCTGCATCCTGCATCAACAACGCTACTGCCCCAACCATCGCTTTAGCAGTTTCTAGCTTACATGAAGAAAGAAGGGAGAGTGCAATGAGCCCCACAATGGACTTAAGTACTCGGGACTGGCGGTTAGTGCAGGTAGTGATAGATTGCCAGCTTTAGCCTCCTAGCATGCAAGTGACGTTCATGCAAGAGCCATGGCAGTGGCAATTGTTGGTTGTGGTTGTGACACACGCAAGTGACCTTTTGACTCTACGCGCACACACACATCATCACTGCAGGTGATTAAAGTGGCTTAAAGATCTTTGGTGCAAAGCTGTGACACTACATGGAGTGAACAGTTGTGGCAACACCAAGTTACCAAGTGGTCACAACACCAATGCCAACCTCATGGAGAGGTTTATTGCAGTGATGTTGCATACTGTTACATTCTAGAATGGGGCACATACTTGTAGGAGTGTACGAACCACATACACTCATGATGTGGTTGAGTTCTTACACACTTGCATGCTTTTGGCTTAGTGAGCCGGGTTGCTTATCCCCCGGGACCACACGCCCGGCTTATGCTGGTGTGTGAGAAACTGCATGGAGCTCGCTCGCTCTAGGGTCGGGTTCGATCCCTGGGTGGCATCAGGGCCCCACGTCCAGAGACTCGCGTGGGTGGCCTGGTCAACCGGCGTTTAGGACTTCGCTCGTCACATACTCACTGACTTGTTGTTCTCTCACTTTACGTAACGTGAGCTTGCCCCACCCGATCCATAGTTTTGCTGCCTCAACTTACTTGCTTTCTTGCTTGTGTATCTTGGCAACCACAGCTGCCTTATGGTATCAGATCAGGAGGATACATTCCTCCTCGCGACAGTCCTGAGGCTTCGTTGGGTCACACCCACGTGGATGGTGATCTCGTGCAAGCCAGTTACGTACGATGGCACTAGCTCCTCTCCGCCGCTGTCATCTCACCCTTGGCTGTTCTTTGGCACCCGCACGCACGCTGACCACGCTTTGGCCACGCTCGCTGCTTCTGTTTTCCAATAGCCACACTTGCTCACTCCTCGTAGCCTCATATCTCCGCACCCACGTTCTACATGGTGCAAACACCTCGTTCACGAGGAAGTAGCGACTACAGCACTGGCATCTCTCCGCCACCGCCCCTCACTCTCGTAATCGCACATCTCGCACCCATGAGCTACGTGATGTGCTCACCTCATGCACATCACAGCTGCGACTACGGTGTTGGCACCTCTTTGCCGCGGTCCCTTACTCAACTTCACTGACCGTGCTTCAGCCTCCGCGCGCACGCTTCCCACGCTGTGACTACGTCGGCCGCCTCTGTCACACAAGCCACGCACTTGCACCAACCCTTGGTGCTGCAATCTCTTGCACACCGTAGTTACGAAGACGGCATCGGCTTCACCGCTGCCGTTCCTCTCAAAACTCAGCCGTGCTACGGCTGACTCATCAATTGCAAAGAAACTTCCCTCATAGCTGACGATGGTGCTCTCAGCATCCAGTTCACCATCTCCCGCACGTGCCGCATCGTGGTATGAGTAGTACGGCAGTGGCTCTACCACCGTGGTACACCTCTCACCTTCGCAGGTTGCCTGCCGGGCAGCCGAACACTCGGCGCTCTGGCATCTCCTCTTGCAACAGATCCGATGCCCACATCGCCCACGGCCACGCGTGAGAGCGACCGTACCGACGTCGAGATCGTGTACTACGAAGAGAGGGCGGAGCGGGAGGTGTAGTCTCGGATTCGTCGCAGTAGTCTGGGGTATTACCCCGGCGAGGACTATGATCCTGCCGACTACCACGACTGGGAGGATGCCACAGACTACGCAACCCACTGTCAATCCGCCGCCGACAATTCCCCAACAGCGTAGAACAAACCGGCCATGGTGCCATTGCGTGAGCACCGACCTCTCCAATCATTGGTATGCCCACCCGTTGCCCATAGAACTCGTCAGCAGCGTCATTGCGCTGCAACTCATAGAGCAGCAACATTCTCTGTAGCAGCAGCAGCACCTAGAGTGTCTGCTTCACATCAGGTTGCATACCTAGCTGCATCAGCTGTGGATTTAGCCTCTTCTTCATCCTCTGATGTCCTAACTGCTCTATAGGCCACCCTTGTGTCTATTGCTGTTGTTGCATCTACCTTTGTCCGCCACTGCACATGTTGCACGTGCACTGGCCAACACTGCTGCTGGTAGAGCTATTGGTGCATACACAACTACAACAGTTGATCACGGTTGTCTGGCAGCTACTGCCGTCAACGTCGTTACTCAGATTGCTGCTTCAATAGACGTAGTTGTATCAGAAGCAGCTGCAGCAACAACAATGCTCTCTCGGGCTGTAGACTCCATTCACACATCCACTACTGAGGCATCAGTGTTGTCCTCTTCTTCTTCATCGGGGACTCATCACCTTCAGCTGCTGGTCTTGACCACTGCTGCCATCTCCACCCTGTTAGCCGCGGTGTTGACTAGAATAGCCTGTCTCATTGTCTCAGCATCAGCACTGTCACAGTTGTGGCCTCCTCAGCTGCAGGTGCTCTCCTGCCGTTGTTCTTTTTGTACCGCCGTGCTTGGTGAGCCTGGTCTCTTTCTTTGTTCCTGCCTCTCCTGTGTTGGGGTGTCTGTGCGTCCAGGTTGTTGCCTTGCAGCAGACTCCCGACGCACCCATCACACATTTCCCATGCCCACTGGAGCAAGGGAAACTCTGCCAAAATCTTTCCGGCAGAGTCACGTCACTAGCACCATGCCAGTTGACGATGACCAATACGTTGCGTTACAGGCTGAGCTACAGCGTGAGCGCACTGCACTGCAGACTGTGCTTGTTGCTCAGCGTGCAGCCAAAGGAAAGCTGCGTGCAGAGCAAGCTTACCTGGAAACCTTTGCAGATGAGATTGCTAACCTGGTCCTTGACCTCCTCCAGTCCACATTGCGCAGCACACCCTCTGCAACCACTGCTGGAAGCATTGCTGTTGCATTCTCCACTTCACCCGCTTCTGCATCTGCCACTGCTGGCTCATCCTCCTTGGACCCTCTTGTAGTCGTAGTCGCTGCTGGCGCAGCCGCAGCTAGAGCTATTGCGCCACCTGCACAGCGCAAACCAGACTTTGAATCCACACCACCTCACTTCAATTCTAACCTCACCTTCTTTTCTTCGGAGGTCCGCTTCAATGCTTGGGTGCAAGGGGAGAATCTCTGGGAATATACCATGAGCCCAATGCATCTCCTAACCCTCTTTTTTTGCCTGTTGAGTCTGAGTCTGCCCACGTAGTACGCGCCCTCATTCATGTTGGACCCGATGATCTAACTGACAAGATCGGGTCTTACAATGCCGACACTGCACGCCGCACCACTGCTGACCATGTTGGTACCTACGCATTGATCAAACACCGCACAACAATGACTCGGCATGCAGCCCAGAGTATTCTCACTGTTCAATTCAACACGCTCTCCATGTGTGCCGATGAGACTGCTAACGCCTACTGGGCTCGTAGTCTACGGTTGCTGCGCGGAATTGGCAAGGAAACCCATGGACAGCTCCCTACTGTTCTCTCCATGTCAACGACCTTATCGCAGAACTCAGTGAAATCTTTCACGAAGTGAAGGCCATTGAGCTTGAACGCTTGGCGGCCATCCCTGTCCCTGCAGATGCACCGCCCTGCATCGACGCCTCATGGGAGTTTACCTCCCAGTGTCTGCCAGACTGGTGGAGCTCATTGCAGAACAAATGGATTCATCTCGCCGCCGTTGCAGCAGCTACCACCGCACCCCCTTCTTCGCTATCCTGTGTCTTAGCCCCGTCTTCCATCACTATCTCCACCACGACAGCAACCTCCCTTGCTTCACAGGGGGGTGGTCGGGGTGGAGGCCATGGTAAGGGAAAAGGTCAGGGGGGGCTCTTGTGGTGGTGGTAAACAAGGGGGGAGGGGGGGTAAAGGCAGTGGTTCTGATAGTGCTGCCTCTTCATCTCCATCCCCTAGCACTGTCATGTGTAGGAATTGCGGTGCCGCCGGCCACGGAGCGCCCAAATTCCCAGCTCCGCCTGATGATTCTCGCTTGGCATCTGCCATGCGGGCACACTGGGCACGCTCGTCACGCACTGGTGGTGGCTCCTCTCGTTCCTCCACCTCCACTATTCCTCCCAGCTGCCCTTCGTCTTCCTCTTCGATAGCCATTGCCTACAGTACCACCATGACGTCACCTCCTCCGCCCTCTCCCTGGGGCTAGCCTCCCGGGTTTGGCAGCCCCGTCTACTTTGGACCTCCCTCCGGATTCTACTCACCCCCTCCGTGGGAATCATCCACCTCCACTTCTCAGCGGCCCTCCTCTGGCGTCATCATCACCGGCCCGTCTGCAAACGAGCACCACCTGGACTCTACCCTCTCTCATGCCGTTCACCAGAGACGCCTCTGTGATCAGGGAAGTGAGAGTGTACGTTTGGGTGAGGGGGCAGTTGTGTGTTCGGTTGATTTGTTGCTGCATGGTCCGTCATCCGGTCATGTTCAAGTTGGCGTCCCTTGGATTGAATAGTGGCAGTCTTTCAGCCTGCCTCGTTGCCTTGCTGCCTGTGGTCAGCGCCTTTCTCCTCACTATGCCATTGCCGCTGTGAGTCGGGACCCTGCGTCTGTACGCGTGTCTAGTGGCTTCCGGATCCTTGATTAAGGAGCCAGCCACCACATGACCTCTTGTCATTCCTCATTCGTCTCTCTGGGTCCTGTTGGCTCTCTGCGTTTTGTCCACACCATATCTGGTCAGCTCTTGCCAGTCCAAGGTGTTGGGGTTGTCCACTTTGTTGGCCCTAGAGGGGAGCACGTTTTGCTAGATGTCTTGTGCCTGCCCACAAGCTCAGTCTGCTCTCTATTACGACTCTCAACAACCAGGGCATGGACTCCTCTTCCAGCCGCGCCATTTCTTTTGTGTGGCACCACAGCACTGGCCGTGTCCTATTGCGTAGCACGCATTGTGACCACTTGTACCGCGTGCCCTCCTTTGCGCATCATCCCGCCGCCACTGCACTTGTTCATGTTGCGCGCTCTCTCTCCCCGGCACACTCACAGCTACTCCACCGCCACCTCTGCCACATTCACATTACTGTAGTTGAGAGTTTTCTTCAGGACAAGCGCGCTCATGGCCTTGACGCCGACACGTTCCCTGTCCCCTGTCCCACTGATTGTCTTGACTGTGCTCAGGGAAAAATGCATTGGTCACCATTTTCAACATCTGAGTCCCGCATTTCTCATCCCCTTGACCACTTGCATGGAGACGTCATAGGACCCCTCGCCTATGATGCTCTGGGGGGGGGGGGTTGGCAACTATGTTCTCTACCTCACAGATGATTTTTCTTGCATGCGTTGGGTCTTTGCCCTTCTGCAAAAGAGTGATGTCCGTCCCACTCTCCGCCTGTCCCAGGCCAAACTGGCCTGTGATCATCGTTTGAAGGTAATTTGCTGTGACTGTGGTGGGGAATTCATGGGTCACACGGCCCGCCTCTTGACCTCTCGCAGGGTGTGTATGGAACCTTCCGCTCCCTACACTCCCCAACAGAATGGCGTCTCTGAACGCTAGAACCGCACACTTGCTGATGGTGTTCGTACTCTTCTCAGTGATTCCTCCCTTCCCCATGTCTTTTCTTTCGAGGCCATGTCTTACATGACCAGGGTGTGGAACCGTGTTCCTCATGGTCCCGCTCCTTGTCATGTCACTCCCTTTGAATGCTGGTCGGCCGCCGTGCCGACCTCCGTCTCGGCCGCGTCTGGGGTTGCATCGCTGTAGTCTGGTTGCCAGAGGACTTTTGCAACGGCAAGCTCACCCCCCACGCCTGCCTTTGCACATTTCTTGGTTTCTCGGTGATGTCCAAGGCGTGGCACTTCTAGGACCCTGACCGCTCTTGTGTCATTGAGTCTCGCAATACCCTGTTCTTCGAAGATGCTTGTCGTCGTGACCTCTCCCATGTCCCTCCTCACTCGTCTCTCCCCTCGCTTTGTCGGTTTGGGGGGGTGTGTCTGGTCAAGCCTCCAACCTCCGTGTGTCATCTTCTCATCCTCCTCACATTGTGTCCCTTGCTGTCCCGCCTGTTCCTAACACAGACAGTGAGGACGAGGACTCCTCTTCCTTGGAGTCCTTGTCCTCGAGTAAGAAGCCTCACAGCCTTCCTTGGATTCCATATCGTCCAAGCCATCATCTGACAGTCCTGAGTCCTCATACTCGACACCCACTCATCCACAGTTCCCTATGCATTCCACACACACCTCATCCCTTGAGTCCGTGTAGCAGTCGCCTCCGGTGGCTGACGCCACTAGAGGTGAAGCACCTCAGGCTCCTCCTCCTAGTCCTAAGCCCTACACACATGGGGGAAGACTGCGTGCTCTTCAGACCTCTTAGTCCTCTTAGTGGCACTCACGCTCATTCGTGGCGCCTACTGAACCTGGTTCCACAGGCCAGTCCAAAGCCTCTAAGCCCTTGCAGCGGGTCACGTGCTCCAGTGCATCGTCCTCCGATGCTGCGTCCTCAGCTCGGCCCACTGGTCTTGATGCACTTGGCCTGTCTGTGGGTGTCGTCCATCCTAGCTCAGCATTTGGCTACACCCTTATAGCCCATGAGTTCCACAGTGCTCTTGAGTCTTCTGTTGTCGGATATGTTGCCGCATGTTTCGCGGCCTTTGGCCTTCCTATTCTCCCTCCTGAGCCTACCACGGTCTAGCACACTTGTGAGGCACCTGATGCTGACCTCTGGAAGAAGGCCATGCAGGAGGAGCTGATGGCCCTCCAAGAGCATGGCGTCTTTGAGCTTGTGGACCTCCATGCAGGTTGCAAGGCAGTCTCTGCTTGGTGGGTATTTCGGCGTAAGCTGAAGCCCGATGGGAAAATTAAGTGGTACAAGGCTCGCCTCACGGCTAAGGGTTTTTCCTAGACCCCTGAGATTGAATTTGATGAGGCCTTCACACCGGTCCGGCGGTACACCACTGCCCTAGCACCCTTGAGCCTTGTTGCCCAGCACGATTGGGAACTTGAGCAGATGGACGTCAACAATGCCTTCTTACATGGGAGGCTCGACAAGGAAATCTACATCATCCAGCCACCAGGGTTCACCGATGGGTCCAACAAGATCTGGCGACTGCGTAAGGCCTTGTATGGGCTCAAACAGTCACACCGTTGTTGGAACATGGAGATTTCCTCCACTCTCGAGTGGGGAGGTTACAGTCGCAGCACGGTTGATCCAGCACTCTTCTAGAGTGTCCCTCGGAGCCACTTGTGGCCGTTCTTGTTTATGTCGATGACCTGCTCATTGCTTTCCCCAGTCCCGCAGTAGTTCAGTCAATAAAGATTTTGTTGTAGTCCACGTACAAGATGAAGTACCTAGGTCCTGCATGGGTGTTTTTTGGTATGGAGCTTGAGCGTGATCGTCAACGTTGCATCCTCCATGTACACCCGGCTACATACATCCACACACTGGGCGAGCGCTTTGCCTCCCTGCTTGCTGACGTTCCCAGTGCATCCACTCTGATGACTCCAATAGGACAGCGCCTGCTGAAGTCACTCGACTCAGTAGAGCTGGGGGATACTGACGGTGTCACCGACTACCTTAATGTGGTCGGATACCTCATGTACCTTGCTACCACCACTCGGGCAGACGTTGTCTTCCCTGTCAACTTCCTGGCCCAGTTCTCCCAACAGCCTCGACAGAAATACCTCAAGGCAGCACTGCGTGTTGTTTGCTATGCATTGTCCACTACACGTGTAAGCCTGTGCTACCGTGCTCAGCCCTCTGTGGTGGTAGACGGATACACCGTCCGTGACTGGGTACACGACACAGATGCTCGCAGCCGCACCGGTTACATCTTTTTTGTCGGTGGGACTGCTGTCTCCTGGAAGAGTGGAAAACACGATTGTGTTGCCCAGAGCTCTAGTGAGGCAGAGTACGTGGCACTTGGTGCAGGCATGTGTGAGAGTGTGTGGTTGTTCTGCCTACTGCAACACCTGCGTATCCCCATCCGTTGCATCATTTTGCACTGTGGCAACCAAAGTGTAAAGGCAATTGCCGAGCACAATGGCATGCATCATTCTTGCTCAAAGCACATCAACATTGAGCATCATTTTATCTGCTAGCGCATTGATTCTGGAGAAGTTCAGGTTGTCTAGGTTGATACTCGTCAGCAGCGTGGAGGATTTCTTACCAAAGCTCTTAGCAGCAGCATGTTCAAGGCGGTTGTACATGCTGTCGGACTATTGCGCTCGCGTGATGCACCTGGTTGACATGATGTCTGCTTATCTTGCTGTCCGGCTCCTTGTCTTGTCTACGTGTGGACTGTTAGTATGTGCGTCATGGGAGAGTATTGGTTGTGGTTGTGATTCATGCAAGTGACCTCTTGACTCTACGCGCGCGCACACACACACACACACACACACATACACACATCATCATCATCGTAGGTGATTTATTTGGATTAAAGCTCTTTGGCGCAAAGCTGTGACACTACATGGAGCGAACAGCCATGGCAACACCCTCAAGTTACCAAGTGGTGGCCACAACACCAATGCCAACCTTATGGAGAAATTTATTGCAGTGATGTTGTCAGCTGTTAAATTCTAGAATGGGGCACATACTTGTAGGAGTTCATGGACCATATACACTTGTGATGTGGTTGAGTTCTTACACACTTGCATACTTCTGGCTTAGTGAGCTGGGTTGCTGATCCCTCGGGACGACACGTCCGGCTTATGCCGGTGTGTGAGAAACTGCATGGAGCTTGCTTGCTCTAGGGTCAGGTTTGATCCCTGGGTGGCGTCCGGGTCCCACGTCAAGAGAATTGTGTGGGTGGCCTGGTCAACCGGCGTTTAGCACTTTGCTCGTCACTTAATCACTGACTTGTTGTTCTCTCACTTTACGTAACGTGAGCTTGTCCCACCCGATCCATGGTGTCGCTCCCTCAGCTTACTTGCTTGCCTGCTTGTGTATTCCATCAACCACGGCTGCCTACAGCAATGTCAATGAGTTAGAATCCTTGTGGAAGAAAGTGGCGAGAGTAAAAAAACAGGAGAAAGTAACAAGTGTGCGAGGTGATAGCATCCAGACGTCTGGGCCACCCACGCAAAACACTCGATGTGGGCCCGACCACCACCCCAAGGTCGGACCGAACTGGTCGGCGATGTGTCGCCGTGGTGTTCTCACACTTTGGTATAACCAAGAGTGTGACCTTGTAGGATCAGCAATCCGGTGCTTAACTCCAACACTCCTACATAGGCATGCATATCAATACAAAGATATGTACATTGTTTGCTAAGAAAATGCTAATCACACCATGTTGAAGCCAGCAACTCTGCTCTCAAGAACAACTGAATGTGATGTACCTCATGCCAATCTTGCACCCGGCTTAGATGCCTTGGGACACATAGTCCACCATGCGTGTTGCTTGAGCTTCACGTCAGTTTAGTCACCTACAATGATAGTGTGTGTATGTCGACGGAGTCAACAGTTTACTTCCGTGTCTTGCAGTCACAACCAGCACTCTCCCAGAGATGAGTACCCCACACACCATTGAGGACAAAGTAGCACAGAGCCACATCACGGACACAATGAATGACAAGGAGTATGCACATCAACAAGTGGCATCACGGGCACGTAGCAGACCAACAACATGCATAACCTTGAACATCCCACTGTTAATAGCCTTGGTGAGAAATTTTGCACATTGGTGATGAGTCTCGACCCTCATAACCTTGACTTCTCCAGCACAAGGGCGCTGGCATAAAAAGTGGTGCCCAATGTTGATGTGCTTAGTGTGCCAGTGATGCATGCCATCATGCTCAGCAATTGTCTTGGTGCTTTGATTGCCGTAGCGCAGTGTGATGCAACGGACGGGCACACGAAGCTGTTTTAGCAGGCGGGACAGCCACTCCCACGTACCTACGCCAAGTGCTCCGTACTTTGCCTCACTGGAGTTGCGTGCGACACATCCTTGTTCTCTACCCTTCCAAAAGATAGCAGTCCCACCAATAAGAAACATGTAGCCAGTGCAACTGCGGGCGTATGTGTCGTGAGCCCAGTCATTGTCAGTGTATCTGTCAACGACCACAGAGGGTTGTGCTCTGTAGTACATTCCCACAGGGGCTTTGGCCAGCGCATAGCAAACGTTGCGTAGCGCTGCCTTGAGATGTCTCTTACGAGGTTGTTGAGCAAAATTGAGCAAGGAAGTTGACGGAGAAGGCCAAATTTGGTTGAGTGCTGGTGGCGAGGTACATCAAGGACCCGATCACACTGAGGTAGTCAGTGACGTTGACGAGCTCCCCTAGCTGGAATGAATCCAGTGACTTCAACAAGCGTAGACCTGCTGGAGTCATTGGTGTAGAGTGGGGGTTTCAGTCAACAAGGAGGCAAAGCGCTTCCCCAGACTGCGTACGTAGGCAGGCTGGTGTACGTGCAATGTGTGATACTGGCGGTCACGCTCAAGCTCCATGCCAAGGAACACTCGAGCTGGGCCGAGGTCCTTCATCTTGTCTGTGGACTGCAAAAGAGACTTCATTGACTGTACAACAGCAGGACTAGATGAAACAATGAGGTGGTCATTGACATAGACCTCAATGGCCACTAGGGGCTCCGAGGGAGCACTCAGAAAGAGTGTCGGGTCCACAGTAGTACGGCGGTAGCCACCTCTCTCTAGAGTGGGGAAGAACTTTAAGTGCCAGCAGCAAGATGACTGGTTGAGCCCGTACAGGGTTTCATGCAATCGCAAGACCTTGTTTGTTCCGTCAGTGAGGCCGGAAGGCTCCACCATGTAGATCTTCTCATCAAATCGCTCAAGTTCGAATGCATTGTTGACGTCCATCTGCTCTCATTTCTAGTCATCATGGGCGACTAGACTGAAGAGAGCACATACGATGGCGTACCGCCTGACTGGAGCAAACGTCTCATCAAAGTCAATGACTGGAACCTAAGAGAATCGTTTGCCTGTGAGCCTAGCTTTATATCTGTTCACCTTGCCTTCGGGCATTCGCTACCGCCGGAGAACCCAATGAGCTGAGACAACTGTGCAACCAGCTGGGAGATCGACAAGTTCTAAGATCCCTTGTTCCTTGACGGCAGTCAGCTCCTCTTGCATGGCCTTTTCCAAGATGTCAGCATTGACTGCCGCATAAGCCTGTCAAATAGTGGTCATTTCAGGGGGGAGTGAGGGCAGCCCGCTTGCCGCAAAACAGGCTGCGACAAAGCCAGCAAGAGAAACCGCGAGGGCATTGTGGAACTTGTGAGCTACAATTGCATAGCCCACAGCCAAGTTATGGTGGACTATCCTGACGGCTAGCCCGAGTGCATTCAGACCAGTGGGTCTGGCAGAAGAACTAGCTATAGTGGACGATGCATTGGAGCGAGTGCGCTGCTAAGAGGGCTGAAAGGTCTGAGGAGCAGAGTGTTGAGGGAGCGACCAAAGCCGTCCTCGGTGAGTGTATGGCTTTGGACCGACAGGAGGACCCTGAGAGATAGGAGGGGGTTCCTTCACACCAACGGATGCAGAGGTCTGCAGAGCAGGTGTCGGAGGTTAGTCAGGAGTAACATGTGAAGGTGAGTGAGGAGAGACATCAGTAGGGGACTGTGCCAGAGTGCTAGTGGGCGCTGACGTGGACTAAGAGGACATAGAGGGAGAAGGGACAAGCGACTCTGGGGAGGTGCAGGTAGGTGAACCGGATGGATAACTTGGTGAAACACCAGTTTGGGGAAGCATAAGTGATGAAGGAGAGGATGAGAGACCAGAGGTGGAGCCACACAGGAAAGAGAAAAGGGATTCTTTACGAGACTGAAGGCAAAGACAGACCCACTCCTCCCAAGCCAACAAAGAGAGGACAGGGAAGAGGGTGGAGCCACACAGTACAAGTTGTGAGGGAGATGGTGTCACATGACTCAACAATGCGGACACGGTCAGGGTCCCAGAAGAAGCATGCTTTAGACATGGTAGATACACCAAGGAAGGTTCACAGACGCGCACGAGACCCAAGGACCCGAAGGTCCTCGGGAAGCCAGAAAGCAACGACACAGCACAAGACGTGAGCAAGACGCAGGCCAGCACGACAACCAAACCAGTGTTGAAAAGGAGTGTTGCGACGAGGGAGAGGACCATGGGGAACATGATTCCAAATCCAGGTCATGGAAGGCATGGCCTCAAATGAGAAGAGAGGATGGAGGTCAGAAGCACTGAGAAAGTTGTGAACACCGTCAGCGAGTGTCCGGTTTGAGCGTTTAGAGACTCCATTCTGCTGAGGTGTGTAGGGAGTCAAGGGCTCCATGCACATCCCATGGGATGTGAGGTAACGTGCAGTAGGTCCCATAAGTTCCGCTCGAAGGTCACAACAAAAAACGCGAAGACGACATAAAAAAAAAATAGCTTTGGGAAGCCAGGATTCAAGGGTAGAGTAGACATCACCCTTTTTCTTAAGAGCAAAGACCCAACGCATGCAGGGGAAGTCATTGGTAAGATAGAGAACATACCAACCAACCTCTTCCAAGAGCATCATGTAGAAGGGGCCCCATGACATCTGCGTGTAGGAGATCAAGGGGATGGGAGGTGCAAGACTCTCATGTGGAAAAAGGGGACTGATGCATTTTTCTTTGAGCACAGTTGATGAAGTCAGTAGGACATGGAGCAGGGAAGGTGGTAGCATCAAGACCATTTACAGGATACATGTGAAACACACACTGTCAATGACAACAGTGTGAATTTGACACAGACGGTGACAAAGTAGCTGCATGTGTGCAGGGGACAAGGAGTGGGAACTGTGAACATGGGCAGATGTGGGAGGAGCGGGGGAAAGGAGGGAATCTGAAACAAGCGATCACAGCAGATTGTTGAAACTTTGGCCCTCTGCATGCCCAAGTGCGGCGAAGGGAGGCACCGACGAGCTGCCAGAGAGAGGAAAATCCTTGCAGATGCATATAGAGGATCAAGGATTACTTGGATCCTAAAATGGATGATTTCTCCAAAAAACTGTCAAGTCGCTGAATCCGGTGGAAGTTATTTCACTGGAATTGGAAAAGTATCGAGGGAGATATGGGCTTCCAAAGTTGGGGTATGCGTTGTGGCTCTAGGAGCCGGCTGCGACTTGACTTCCGATGAATAATGGACTGGACCGAGTAACAAATGTCCATCTGGAGATTTTTCTCCGGAGTGACCGCCGAGGCGTCCGGTGGATAATCCACAGGATCCTACATTACAAGTTGTTACTGAGGGACTTCGCCAAAATCCTGGCTCAGTGTCTGAAACTCAACAGTACGTTTTGTTACTCGAAGACTTCGTCAAAATTCTGACTGCAGGTCTGCGAACAGGTTTTAAACCTCATCACACCCCATCACCAAACTCGACCCAAAGGTGGGGGAGGCGTGCCAAAACAGTGCAGGAGACCCCTGCATCATGTGCAATGGGATCTGCGCCTTGGAAAAGGCGTTTTGCACGTGAAGGAAGCCGCCACAGTGTGTGCGCGCCATGCATGCTCTCGGCGTTTCTGTGGTGGATGAGACCAGCGCTTCGGCAAGCGTAACTTGGGCTACGCTTGGCCGAATTACGTACAGTTTGGTGCGTTGGAGAGCTCATAAATAGCCAAATCAATGTTCTGATAATGTCGATGTACAAAAACTGTTAATTCTCTCTATATGTATTTCCCTCCGGTGTGGACCTCAGTGAGCAGGGCATTCTGACCCAGAGAGTGAAGGTAACGCACCTTGAGCCGCCGGCGTTTTGCCATGTTGGACAACCACTGGCATCCATCCGGTGTCCCTCGTGTGCTCATCTCCCTCTCATAGAATTCCCTCTTTGCCATCCCCCCTATGTTTGGATTACATTGGACACTGTCTCGGGAACCTGGATCAGTCCGATGTTAGTCAGAAACATTGTTTGTAGTTTGGGGTGCAGACTTGGTTCAGGGCAGTCCGCCCCTTAAGGGTGACACACGATGGCTTTTCCCTCACACGAGTTTGGTGCGCCAGCAAGCTCCGCTCAACGGCCCGACGGGTTGGTCTCCCTTCTAAAGACTACCCGCATGAGCTGTTAGTTGCTCGAGCTCGACACTTAAGGTTTTTACCCGTAACCATGGCTGATGTGCAAACCCAAGTGTAGCTTACTCATTTCTCCAAAAACTAAGCACAAATGGTTGCATTTAAATCGTAGCAGCCCCCTCATGGTATCAGAGCCACTTCTTGGGCCGACAAAGCATGCAAAGGGGTGGCGTGGAGCAGGAAAGGTGGCGGCCGAGCCACGCGTGGAACTAGATCCGTGTGGCCGCCATTAAGGCAAGCCGCGCTTGCCACTAGGGGCTGTCAAAGCCCTCCCCTGAGGCCGTGTGCGGACAGTAAAGGCAGCAAGAGGCAAGGGGAAGCCCACAAGAGTGGGAACGATGTGGGAGGGAGAGCTAAGGTGCCACATCCACTCATTGAGGTGGAGGCGGGGTCCCTTGGCCCACAGAACTTGATGTGCAGGTCCAAGGAGGCCTGACCAACGTCACTAGGTCAAGACAAGTCGGAATTTACGAGCAAAAGGCTCAAGACAAGTGCAAAGTGGGCCTGGCAAATTGCTGCCAAAATTTTGTTTGGCCGCAACAAGGTCATCCAGGACCTGGGACCCTCTTGACCCACATAAGCCATGAGCCAAGCGGCATCAGCACCAGGTGGGGCCAATTCTGGAGGCAGTGGCGGTCCCACTGGCATTGGTGCTGGCACCGGTGCCAGCACTAGTGGGGCAGCCGGTGCTGTCATAGTGAAGTGGGAAGACCTCAGCAGGGTCATGTCCCAGAAGGACCTAACGCTGTCTGCCTTGGGCACGCAAGACTTCCTAGCATGGAAGGACGTCTTTCTGGCATGGGCGGCGGAGCACGGGCTAGAGGAGTTGTATCCAAACACGGACCTTGTTGAGGTGTTTGAGGAACTGCGACACTATGAGGAAATACTTCGTGAAAAGGAGCGAGAGACCAACACTGTGGCAGCTAGCGCCTTTGTCCATCAGTCCTTGACAGGTGCTTCTACTGGAGCTGGACAGGGAGGAGGCAGAGGCAGAGGAGGTTGGAGTCATGGAGGATCAGGCGGAGGACGGGGAAGTGGCCGGGGGGGTGGTGAAGAGTGCACCTACAACTACTGCGGAAAACATGGCCACTTCTGGCGTCCATGCCCAAACCTCCAACGTATCATGATACCACAGTAGCAGTACTCGCAGCAGAGGTTCACTCCTCCGGCAATCTTTGGGCAACTTGGCCACCATCTGCAGCCATCAGCATGGTCTACGCCGACGGCCATAGGACCTCGAGGCACTTGACCCTTTGGCGGCGTCTCCTACGCACCACCTCGATGCAGCCGCTGGCGGGCCCTCCGCTCTATCAGGGGCCAATCCAAATGTACCAGGGCCCCTTCTACGTTCCACCAAACGCAACCGCCCCAGTCCTTGCGCCCGCACAGGCTCAGCGTATCTACGCGGACATGGCCAAGCTGTAGCAACCTATAGCAAGAGCACCCGTGGTTAGGTGGATGGCACCCATGGAACTGCATTCCCCAGAGTCAACGACCATGCCACAGTTGTCAGGTCAGTGACTGGCGCACACTCATGTCACCACACTGCACACACTCCCAATGCATGAATGGTTGTTTGATACTGCCGTGTCGCATCACATGTCACCACATCGATAGCTGTTTGTGTCGTTGTATGTTGCGCATAATGTCGAGTGTATGATAACAGGGTCCAGGGAGGTGCTGGAGGTTGAGGGTGTGGGCAAAGTGGCGTTGCAAGCACCTGGTGGGGTGCAATGGCTGACTGGTGTTTTGTATGTTCCCAAGTTGAAAGTGAACTTGCTGTCTGGGGTTGAGGTGGATCGTCAAGCAGACATGTCCACCCACATACAGAAGCAACGCTGCATGCTTTTGATGCTGCTGGTGCACTGTTGGCAGATGGCCTGTTGCGTGAGTACATGCTTTACCAACTCACTCTCTTTCCAATGATGCAAACGCAGTCACACAGACCACAGACACATGTCATTACTGCCACCGATGAAACTGACTGGGTCACTGACATGATCAAACACACAGCAGCACATGGTCTCACGCCCACAGACTGCCCTTATGGTCCAAGTGCAGATCCATGTCTCGACTGTCAGGAAGGTAAAGCTCACAGACAGACCTTCCCCAGATCAAAGAAGGTATACAAGGCACCCCTTTAACTGGTTAATGCAGATCTAACAGGGCCAATGCACGTGCCCTCTATTAAGTATGGGTCACAGTACATTCTCACCCTGACAGATGATTTCAGTCGCTTCCGTTGGGAGTTCCTCATGAAGTCAAAAGTAGACGCTCAACGAGCCATTGCAGAGTGGATACCTCTTGCTGAGCATCAGACTGGCTGCAAGCTGTTGAGACTACGCACGGATAGAGGAGGAGAGTTTATGGGTACCTTAAAAGCCGAACTGAAAGTCAAAGGTATTGAGCACCAAACAACCGCACCACAGCAAAACAGTGTGGCTGAAAGGTGGCACAGAACCCTTGGTGATGAATTATGCACTCTATTGGGTGAATCAGGTTTGTCCTTTGGTTTCTGGGAAGAAGCAGTCAAGTACGTGACTTGGGTATGGAACAGGGTGTCATAAGGGCCAATGCCCAAGTCGGTCACACCATGGGAGCGGTGGTTCAAAGAAAAGGCAGACTTGCGTCCAGCGAGAGTGTGGGGCACCATGGCCTACATGTGGTTTGCACAGACTCAAAGAGACCACAAACTCAGCCCAGGAGGTCGATGGTGCGTCTTTGTAGGGGTCTCCCATGCGTCCAAAGCATGGCGATTCTGGGACACCATCAACCACAGTTTTCTTGAAAGCAGTGATGCCTTCTTTCTGGAGCATATTCCCTACAAACAGTTCCGCACTCTGTGGAATTTCCTCCATATCACCATCCTTGAACAGTGCCCAGACTATGTGAGTGTGCCTATGTTTGTCCCTCACACACCCACAGTGCCCACTAGGACCCCCAAGCATCAAGGGAATACTGAAAGTGCATCACCTGTGCCCACGGATCTACTGACACCCACCTAATGAGTGCAGACTACAGTGCTCCCCACACGCCTCCTGGGTTCCACACACAAGTGTCTCAATATAGCACAAAGGATGCAAGGACGCCGTTGCCACAACTGGTACGACGCTCCTCACGTAATGTCCTGCATGTGAACTGCAGAAAGTTTTATCACACAGCTGGTCCAGTTCATGTGGACCATACCATTGTGGAGCCACAGACCCTTGCTGAGGCAAGGAGGCGTGCTGATGCGGCAGAGTGGGATAAGGCTATGGTGGCTGAGCTGAATGCTCTTCTGGAGCATGGTGTGTACGAACTTGTACCCTTGTCACCTGAGCACAAAGCCATCGATGTCAAGTGGGTTTACAAACTCAAAAGGAGCTTCGTGGGACTGATTGAAAAAAACAAAGCGAGGTTGATGGCAAAGGGCTTCCACCAAATACCAGGTCAGGACTTCACTAAGACCTATGCCCCAGTTGGGAAGTATGGCACGAGTAGAGCACTGCTGGGTGTAGTGGCACATGAAGACTGGGAGATTCACCAAATGGATGCAAAGAATGCCTTCCTCAACAGCCCACTGGAGGAGGAATTGTACGTTAAGCAACCCGAAGTGTTTGATGACGGTGCATACTGTGTGCGGCTGCTTCTGAAGGCTCTCTATGGGCTCAAGCAAGCTCCGCACTGTTGCAACAAGGAGATTTGGTGTGCACTTGGATCCGGAGGCTTCATACAAAGTCGGAGCGATCCTTCTCTCTTCCTCCGCTGGCATAATGGTCTTCCAGTTGCCTTATTGGTCTATGTGGACGACATGCTTATCTTGTCACCCTCTCTCTCTCTCTCTCTCTCTCTCTCTCTCTCTCTCTCTCTCTCTCTCTCTATCTCT
>SZWC01003742.1:143126-181749 GCA_023375785.1 Penium margaritaceum
TTCTCTCTCTCTCTCTCTCTCTCTCTCTCTCTCTCTCTCTATCTCTATCTCTTATCCCAGAAACAAAGAAGTTGCTCAACACGCACTACAGCATGACAGACCTGGGTGATGCAACAAACGTATTGGGAATGACTATCATCAGAGACAGGACTGCTCGCACTCTCACCCTGCACTTAGGACGGTTCATTGCACACCTATCAACACGGTTTCAGCATCTGGAATAGCATCTTCCATGAGAGCACTCACCGATGAGCCCTGATGTGTACGCACATCTTTTGTATGCAAACACCATTGATTATGGACCGGACTGTCACCCCACACTGTACAGGAAAATCACTGGTAGTCTGCCATATCTTGCTTCCACCACGCGTCTTGACATCTCCTGCGTAGTAAATGTACTGGCACAGTTCATTCAACAGCCACGCAGCACACATCTCAAAGCATTGCTGAAGCTGCTGGGCTATGTGATGGACACTGCTCAGCTTGGTCTGGTCTTTGCACCCTCAGCAAGTCCCCTGTTGGATGGGTACCATGACAGTGACTATGCATGTGACCGTGGGGCACTCAGTCATGGTGGCTATGTGTTTCATGTGTGGGGAATGGCAGTGTCATGGCAAAGTGCTAAGCAATCGTGCGTGGCTCGTAGTGTGGCTGAAGCTAAGTACATGGCACTCGGTGAAGTTGCATGTGAAAGTATCTGGCTGGCGTGCCTGCTTGAGGAATTGGGGCTGCACACGCATGCTGTGGCACTTCATAGCGACAGTGCAGCCGCACGCCGCATCGCTGCAAATGATGGTGTGCTGCAACCTCGCAAAGCATATCAGTGTGGAGCACCATTTGGTGCGTGAAACCGTAGAAGCAGGCGTCGTACAAGTCTGTCCAATCAGTGGCGATGCTCAGCTGGCCAACTTTCTTCCTAAGGCACTCCCATCTTCTGCACTGCATCTCCAACTTGGGCACCTTGGCTGCATTCCCACCACACTCACGTCCAAGGGAGCGTGTTTATCCTCACTGTATATGCTTTCCCTCCAGTGTGGACCTGAGTGCGCACGGCATGCTGTCCTAGAGATTGGAGGTGATGCACCTTGAGGCGCCAACGTGTTGCCATGCCGGACAACCACTGGCATCCATCCGACGTCCCTCGTGTGCTCGCCTCCATCTCACAGCATTGTCTCTTCGCCATCCCCCCTAGTGTTACTTTATGTTTGGATTACATTGCACACTGTCTCAGGAACCTAGATCAGTCGGATGTTAGTCACAAACATTTTTTGTGGTTTGGGGTGCAGACCTGGTTCAGGGCAGTCCGCCCTTTAAGCGTGACACGCGAGGGCTTTGCCCTCGCTTGAGTTTGGTGCACCGGCGAGCTCCGCTCGCCGGCCCGACGGGTGGGTCTTGCTTGTCGAGACTCATCAGCTCGAGCTGTTAGTTGCTTGAGCTTGACAATTACGGTTTTTACCCGTAACCATGGCTGATGTAGAAACCCAAGCGTTGCTTACTTATTTCTCCATCAATGTAAGAACAAATGGTTGTTTTTGAATTGTGGCAGCTCTAAAAACAACCAATGCAAAATCACGTGTTTCCCTTCACAAAAGTGACTGTCTCTAAATGCCTGCTCACATAGCGTGAGGCAACCAGAAAGCTCATGCTCAGTCTCAGATTTGCCCAAAGCGAAATACGTGAACCACTAGAGAGGATCACACCAACAGTTGGGACTGCACCACGCAGATTTCATGACACGGATTCCTTACAGCAAGAGGCGGCCAGAAGTGGGATGAGAAACAAATGAAATTTCACGAATAGAGGACAAGTCCATGCCCAAGTCATTGAGTGTCGTGACAGAGAGAAGACTCAACTCAAGAGGGGGAACGTACAGCACATCGGGCAAGAATAGCCCCCCCCCTCCAAGTCCGACAAAGTGGACGACCCCAACTCCCCGAACAGGAAAGAGTTCACCAGAGCTTGTGCAAACTAAGTGAACAAAGACAACAGGACCAAGCGAGACAAACGAGGTGTGTGAAGAAGTCATGTGGTGGGTAGCTCCTGAATCAAGGATCCAAATGCCACCCGAAAAACAAATAGAGGCAGGGACATGAAAAACAGGACAACACAATGAGGTAAGCAAACAGCTTGCCACTCGTTAATCCACCGATATTGTTGGTCAGACACCCCTGAACATGGCCACATGCAGAGCCACACAAGGCCCCATCCGTGGCACACGCAAGTGACTCAGAACCCGAATACCCACTCTCACCTCCCTGATTACGGAGATGATCCTGGTGGACGGTTTGGGAGAGGGTGGCGTCCAACTGAAGGTCGTCCTCAGGTGGGTGAGGAGTGATGACAACACTGGAGGAGGGGCGCCGAGGTGGGTGGATCGGAGAGGCCTAGGCAGGAGGAGAGTAAGGACCTAAAGGAGGACCATAGTAGACAGGCCCCTCATACCCTAGGAGCCACCTCCAGGAGTAGGGTGGCGGGGACACCGCTACAGCGGTGTTGTAGGCTGCGGCATTGGTGGACGCAGACTGACTGCGGCCAGCTCGGGCTGTAGAGGTGGTGGCGTGGACAAAGCTCCCAGAGATGCTGGAGGAGAGCACCCAGTGCGCCCGCATCACAAATGCGACACGGACATAGTTCCAACACGTGACAGTGGTGGAGGATGATGCGGGAGATGAGGAGCTTCTAGAGCCCTTCCCTTTCCCATGTCCCGTGTGACCACCGGCACCAGATCCGCCGCCATTTTTGCCTTTTCCCTGACCACGTACACCCCCTCGCCCACTCTGACTGAGACGCAAGGTGGCTGGTGTGGAGGATGAGGACAATCAAGCAGAGGAGGCAGAGGAGACAAAGAGGAGGGAATGGCAGTGATGGTAGCTGCGACTGCTGCACGGTGGATTTGTTTGTTCTACAATGCGTTCCACCAGTATGTAAGACATTGGGATGTGAACTCCGAAAGGGCAATGATACCGGGTGGAGCGTCATCAGGGACGGGCTCAGCTGCAAGACGCTTTAGCTCCATGGCCTTCACCTCCCTGGATATGTCAGACAGCACGCGGATGAGGCTGTTGACGATGGAGAGAACTGCAGGGAGAAACCCTGTCCAGGTCACATAGCAGGCGTTGACTACGAGCCCTGCAGGCATCTCAATCTCATCTACACGCATAGACAGCGTGTTCAACTGGATTTTGAGGACACTCTATGCTACGTGGCCTGTGACGTTGATGCGACGCTTTATGAGGTGTAAGTGCCAATGGGATCTGCAGGAGTGCAATGTGTTGTGTCAGCATTGTAGGACCTGATCTCATCAGTGAGACCATCAGGTCAAGCGTGAATGAGAGCACGGACAGCACGTGCACAATCAACATTGATCGATCCCTATGGCTGTCGAAAAGTGCCTCTGCCATGGATGCCGTTTACCGTTCTCCTGGTTCAACCACTAGAAATTGGTTGGATGTCTGATCTGATTGCATATTTGAAATCACTGGATTCTCCCATACAGTCTAGAGTTTTCTGTTGCTCAATTTAGTTGAGAGTTCAGAAATTTAGCCCCATCTGAAGTTTGGGTGGTAGGTGGGTGGAATCTGGGTGTCCGTCATTGGGGACGGGATGATTCCACCACCACTGGTCCGAGTGCGACTTCAATGAGCTCCAAAGGCACATGGGCCATAAAGAAAGGGATATGGCAGGTCTTTTGGACCAGGGAAAGTCTCCCCCTATGTTGGAGGGCCAGGAAGGGCGCTTTGACAGACCATCGTCGAAGCGCCTCCCGTCACTCCCGTTCGTGCGCATTGTAAGTGGCTACACCACGGGTTACTCCAATGGCCGTACCAAGGTCTCTACTGCTCCGTTTTGGGCGTCCTTGAATGCGTTGGAAATCTCAGATCACAGGCTACAAGAATCTGATGTAATCTCACCAAAATAAATGACTAGTTACTGCCTTCATCCTTTCTCATTTTCCGCAACCTGCATTCTGCCAGAATTCTACTCCCTCGGTGTTGTGGTGACCCAATGCACACACCTCCCTTGGAAGTCTCTTTGCACTAAGCAGCCATGGACACGTGTGGTGGATCAGAGCACACCACAAAAAAAATCCTAACAAAGGGTTATGGGTCCACAGCACTGATCTACCTGCCAAGACGTTCACGGGTTCCGCAACGCTCGGGAGTGCCGCTCAGGGCGATTTCGCCGTTGAAGTTTGAGATTGTCCATAGCAGAAGCTCAACATGGCGTAGAAGACATATTTGTCGCCCGTCAAAAAGTACATGGGCGGGCCTGGATTTGGGCTATGGGGGTGGCATTTTGAGTTCCACCTTGCGGACAAGGGACTGCTGGAGCTTATGAAGGGCACAGAGGTTTAAAGTGCGAGCGCAACGGACAAGGAGAAGACGGCCTTCGCTAAGCTGAACATGGAGGCGTTGATGCTCCTACTATCAGTGCTGCATGAATCTCAATGGGGCCATATCCATGGCTTCACTTTGGCAGCAGACGTGTGAAAGAAGTTGTTCTCCATCCATCAGTCAACATCCCTAGCCAACAAGATTTTTACAATGAAGCGATTATTGACGGTGAGGATCAAGGAGTGTGAGGACTTCATTTCCGCCATCCAACAAATCGAGTATCTTACCTCGCAATGCAATGATGTGGGATGGAAGATTGACATGAAGATGCAGGCAATGGCGCTCCTCATGGTTCTACCCGACAGTTGGAGTCCTGTCATCACCGTATTTGGAGATTCGGAGGAGGAAAAACTCACCTACGGAGCATTCGCTGCGTACATCCGCAACGAGGTGCACTGTCGTAGCGGTGGCAAGGCCTCGTCATCCGCAATAGCCTTGGTCACCAAAACGCAGGGTGGGAGCAGCAGCAGCAAGCGAGGCGGCGGTAAGAGCGGCGGCAAGAAGGGCGCCACAAAGGGTGCGTGCCATGCTTGTGGCAAGGAGGGCCATTGGGCCAAGGAGTGTCCGGAGGAGGTGCAGGCCGGCAGCAAAGTTGCCAAAGGCAAGAAGGTACTCCTCAACAAAAACCATGACCTGAAGGGTCCCATCTGGCAGTGCCTTGACTCAGGTGTAGAGGAGCATACCCAAGTTAAGAAGGTGGTGTTCATCAACGACACCAAGTATGTCAAGTCCATGGTGGTCGCTAACGACAAGGTTGAACCTGTGGCTGGCCAAGGTGACATGGGCGTGGAGGTGGTGGTTGGTGGTTAGAAGGTGCATTGCATGATCTGAAACATGCAACATGTCCCCAGCCTGGCTAACACTTTGAGTGTGAGCTGCTTGAGAGACAAGGGATATGAAGTGCTCTTCCGCAGAAAAGGTGCATTCGTGCGGATGGACGGCAGCGGCGAGGTCATGCTCGAAGAAGAGCGTGAGGGAGGCCTCTACATTTTTTAGACAAAGGTCATCCCCTTAATAGCAGACATAGCAGACCCGCCCACACTAGTCGTCAACCTCGCAAACGGTAGGGGAGCAGACCTACAGCTGTGGCATTGGCGGCTAGGGCACTCGTCACCCACAGGAGATGGCGAAACACAACATGGTTCACGGCCTCAACATCACCGGTGCAGCAAACATAGCAGCAGATTCTGCAGAGCACAAGTGCGAGCCTTGCATCGTGGGCAAGGCAAAGCGCAAGCCTTTTGAAAACGGACAGCGGCGGGCCAAGAATCTGCTTGAGGTCATGCACAGTGATGTGTGTGGACCAATCAAGAGGCCGTCCATTGGGGGCGCGTGGTACTTCGTCACCTTTATCGATGATTCCAGCAGAAAACTCTAGGTCTACTTCCTAAAGCAGAAAAATGAGGTGCTTGACCGTCTCCAGAAGTATGTCGCAGCGGTGGAGAGGCAGACTGGCCGCAAGGTCAGAGCACTACGCAGCAACAATGGCGGTGAGTATGTGGGCTGTGGAGGGTGGCTGAAGGAGCAAGGTCTTGAGTGGAAGCCGACCACTCCGTACACGCCAAAAATTAATGGTGTGGCGGAGCATGCAAATCAGACGCTATTCACAATGGAATGGACAATGATCGTAGACGCTAGACTGCACGGAGCCTGTGGGCCGAGGCCATAAGCACATCGTGCTACATCACCAACCTCACTCCAATGGCAGTGCTGAAGGGGAAGGGCAGCTGGAAGATGCTGCAGGAGGCGTGGAGTAGGCACAAACCAAGTGTGGTGCACTTGAAGGCATTCGGGTGCAAGGCGCACACGTTGGTGTAGAAAGCACAGAAAAAAGACTCCAAAATGGACCCGTGTGCAAAGGCGTATGTGTTCGTCGGGTACAAGAGTGTCACGTTTGATGTGTAGCAAAGCTACTGCAGTAGTAGCAGCAACACCATCAACGTAGGGCATCCACCAACGCAGGGGGATTGGTTCCAACACCTTGAGCGTGAGGAGGAGCCGGCGGCTTTCGAGGTCGATGACGGGTCTTTGGAGGACAACGGTGTTGGAGCGCAACAGGGCGATGTAGCAAATGCAGGTGCCGCTGGAGTGCAGGATGCAGCAGCCGACGCAGGGGAGCCCGCGGCCAAGGACAACGTTGCAACAAGGCAGTAGCAAGACCAGTAGCCAGTGCCGCCAAGGTCTTCGCGTCGCAGCCGAAGGCAGCGGAATGCGGCAAAGTGGTATGATGCAAGCATGGGCCGCTGGGTTGGCATGGCGCGGTGCATGATGGCAGCCGCAACGGACCCGAAGACCATGCAAGAGGCACATGCACGGCCTCACAGGCAGTAGTGGGACAAAGCAATAAAATTAAAACTTGCATCCCTTGCTGAGAATGGCACTTGGGAGCTACTTGATCGGCCTTAGGGGGCGAAGGTGATCAGCTCTAAGTAGGTGTTCAAGGTGAAGCTCACCAAGGACAGCAAGGTGGAGAAGTATAAGGCGCAGCTGGTGGCGAAGGGGTATGCGCAGTGAAAAGGCAAACACTACGACAAGATGTTCACACCCAACGCCAAGTTCACAAGCATCCGGACGATCCTCGCGGTGGCAGCCGCAAAGGATATGGAGATCCACCAAATGGATGTCAAAATGGCATTCCTGATCAGTATCCTTGACAAGGAGATTTATTCTAAGGTGCCGGAGGGGGTGGGTGTGCCGGAGGGCAAGGTGTGCAAGCTGCGGAAGGCCTGGTACCACCAGATAGACGGCTACATAGCGGTGCTCAGCTTCAAGCATTGTGAGTCAGACCAGAGCGTAAACGTGCTGCGTAGTAAAGGACTCCATCAGATTGTCGCACTCTACGTGGACGATAACATCCTCTGTTCATCGGATCTGGCGACTTAGCAACAGCTCAAGAGGCAACAAAAGCAGATTTAAGATGACGGACATGGGAGAGCTGGAGTACTACCTCGGGGTGAGCATCATGTGGAACCGGAGGGCGCGCACGCTTGAGTTGGGGTAGGCCAAGTACGTGGCCGAGGTCCTGAAAAGGTACGGCATGGAGGACTGCAAACCAGTGGGCATTCCGGTCTCCACAAGCTGTAATCTAAGTGCGGTGATGGCACTGCAAACAAAAGAGGAGAAGGAGGACATGGCGGAGTTGCCCTACCAATCTGTGGTAGGCAGCCTGATGTATGCCATGGTGGTGACTCGGCCAGACTTGGCCTACGCGGTGGGTCAGTTGAGCAGGTACGTGGCCAACCCTAGGCCACTACACTTGACGGCACTTAAGCGCTCTCGGAAAAACCAGCCCCCGGGTGGAGACACTTCAAATGTGCCCTGACAGTTCTGCACTTGGTGTTCACGGCTTTCTATTTTGTATGTGGGTTCTGAGTCTAAGCGTGAGCTTTCTGGTCGCCTCATCCTATGTTTCTGGGAGTGGAACGGAGTTTTGAAACAGTCAATTTTGCGAAGGGGATAACACAAGTTTGCATTAATTTTTTAACATGGACATGATCTGAACATTTGTAGGACTAGTCATAAGCTCTGCAGCACACCAAACCATGCACGATTCAAATCACTGTAGCTCCCGCTACGTCAGCCGAGTGCGGCACCCCAATCTAGCCACTCAGTCGGCGGCGTACACCATGTCACCCGCCGAGGCGCCCTCACATATCAAGGACCCATCAAAACACCATTCCGGAGGTGCAAATTTCCCTACACGTAGTGCCGTTGCCCCTTGCGCCTTTGGGGTCTGTTTTGATGATTTAATCATCGATTTTGGTAATGGGGATTGATGTGGTTTGAAACCTATTTGCGGACCTGCAGTCAGAATTTTGACGGTCCCCGGGTAACGAACTGTACTACTGTGTTTCGGACTTTGAGCCAGGATTTTGGATATGTCCCTTAGTAACAAACTACACTACTGACATCGGGCGAATCATCCACCGTGCGTCGGCAGCCTTCCGGAGCAAGATCCCAGGATGGAATTTTGTTACTCGGTCCGGTTGATTATTCACCGGCAGTCAGACTGCGGCCAACTCCCAGAGCCGCAGTGCACACCACTGCTCCAACCTGCCCCTTCTCCACCATATCTCATGCGCACTGGTAGCGCATATCAATGTGCTTCGTCCTCCTATGTTGCGTCGATTTGTTTGTCAGCACGATGGAGCCGCTGTTGTCCTCCTCAACCATCGTAGGCTCCTGCTACGGCACGCCCATCTCTTCCTGTAATCTGCAGAGCCTCACTGGTTCCTTGACCGCCTCGGCCAGAGCAATGTACTGTGCCTCCACTTTGCGTCGCCACTTCCAAAGTGGAGGCGGAGTACATCGCTCTGGCCGAGGAACCAAGGCGGCCAAGGAACCAGTGAGGCTCTGCAGATTACAGGAAGAGCTGGGTGTGCCGCAGCAGGAGCCTACGATGGTTGAGGAGGAAAACAGCAGCTCCATTGTGCTGACAAAAAACTTGACGCAACATAGGAGGACGAAGCACATCAATGTGCGCTACCGGTGCGCGTGGGATATGGTGGAGAAGGAACAGGTTGTGCTGTAGCATTGCAGCACGAAGCACTTGGCCGAGGATTGTTTGACCAAGGAACAGCTTGAGAATCAGCACGTCATCAGCCTTGAAGAGCTTGGGTTGAAAAGCTATGAAGGGCTTGAAGGCGCAGGATTGGACGAGGGAGAGTGAGCATGAGGCATCTGGCATGGAAGGTGCAGTGGTAAGATTGTCAAAAAGTGCCCCTGCCATGGATGTCGTTTGCTGTTTTCCTGGTTCGACCACTAGGAAGTGGTTGAATGTCTGATCTGATTGCTTGTTTGGACTCCCTGGATTTTTCCATGCTGTTTCAAGCTTTCAGTTGCTTGATTTGGCTGAAAATTCAGAAATTTTGCCCCATCCAAAGTTCGGGTGGTAAGTGGGTGGAATCTGGGTGTACGTCATTGGTGAGGGGATAATTCCACCACCAGTGGTCCGACTCCGACTTCAATGAGCTCTGAAGGCACATGGGCCATAAAAGAAGGGACGTGGGAGGTCTCCCGGACCAGGGCGAGCCTCTCCACACATTGGAGGGCCAGGAAGGGTGCTTCGACAGACCAACGTCGAAGCGCCTCCCGTCACTCCCGTTCGTGGGCATGGTGGGCGGCTCCACCATGGGTTACTCCAACGGTCGTGGCAGGGAATCTACTGATCTGTTTTGGGTGTTCTTGGATGCGTTGGAAAGCTAAGTTCACAAGATACAAGAATCTGATGTAATCTTACCAAAACAACTAGCCATTAACTGTCTTCATCCTTCTCAGTTTTCGCAACCTACATTCTTCCAAATTCTACTCCCTTAGTGTTGTGGCGACCCAAAGCACGCACCTCCCTTGGAAGTCTCTTTGCACTAAGCAGCCGTGGACACTTGTGGTGGATTAGATCATGCCAGGACAGAATCCCTGACAATTCCTATGCACTGAAGCAAACGTCCTTGGAGTAGATGGTGAGGTTAGAGGTGAAATGAGGCGGTGCAAAATCAAATTCAGGTTTGCGGTACGTGGGTGGTGCAAATGCTTTGGCGGCAGCTGTGCCTGTAGCAGCGGTGATTGCAAGAGGGTTAGAAGAAAGAGAGCCAGAGGCATTTGAATCGGGAGCAGGCATGGTGGAAAACGGCAGCAGTGGAAGCAAAGGGCATGGAGCACAGTGCGGGCTGAAGGCGGTCAAGGACTAGGTCAATGATGTGCTCAGCAAAAGTCTCCTGGTCAACCTGTTCACTGCGCAAATTTTCCTCTGCATTGCACTATGCAACAAGATCTGCATGGAGAAAAGTTCGCTCTCACTGTGCAAAGTATTGTGGGTGTGGCGCTCAAGGCAGTGCTGCAAGGCAATGGACCTGGGCATAAAAACACTGCCATGCAAAGACAGGAGAGAGAAAAACGGTGCAAGGAGGGTGTACCAAGCTTACCAGAACTAGCAGCACAGGGCAAACAAAAATGGAAGGGTGGCTACTGCTGACGCATCGCTGACTGCTACAAAAGAGGACATGGAGACAAGGAGACAGGCGACCCAAGTTACGAGACTGCAGAGGAAGCCTGGGTAGTAGAAGAGTTGATGGAGATGACGATACTGGAGATTGCAATGGCTGCTGTCGCTACTACTCCTACAGCATCTGCTACAGCGGCAATTTGTGTGACAACATTGACTGTGGCTGCAGCAAGAGGTCCCTGATTTATTGCAGCAGTAGTGTGAGTGTCAATGGCTCTACCAGCAGCATCGCTCACATGAGCACGTGCAGCACGTTCTGTTGCAGCAAAAATAGAGGAGACACCGCCTCTAGAGACAAGCTCAGCTACATGAATAGAAAAAAGACTTCAGAGGGTCCAGAGGAGGCAACCGCAGACCTAGATGCTACTGGAGATGTAGCACAATGAGAAGTGAAGGGTCTATGGGCTGCTTCTGGTGCTTTTGGTGCCATCCCACTAGGGGCTGCACACTGACTCTCCTGTCGCATTCGAAGGGAAATTGGAGGGCCTATAGGAGATTGAGGACAAAGCTGGTCATGTGGCTGTCCCGCGGCTGGCACTTTCTACAATGTTGGTGAATTTTCAGAAGCGGACTGGCAGTAAGTCAAGTACGCAGCTGCATCCTCACACGCGAAGTGAGCTGTGGGGTCGTAACTCTCTCTGGGGTAGTACCCTGGAATGTGGCGGCGACGGCTCAACCACATCTTGTCCTCCTCTCCTCGTAACACAAAAACTCCTTGTTAGCACGATCACGCTCATGTGCGTCCTACTGAGAGGTCAAATTGGCTCAGTCACGGGTGGAGAAGCCAGGGTGACAGTACCGGTCATGGGTGTGGCTGCTGCTGGTGTGTAGCAGATCTACGTGATTGCAAGATTTAATGAGCCAATGCTCGAATGCCTAGGCGCCATGGTGATATGTCGCTGCAGTGATGGGGAGCTACAATGAGCCGAGGCAAGACTTCCTTGGAGCCATAGAGCTGTGGAGATGTGGAGCTGCGGAGTCGCAGAAATGTGGAACTGTGTAGCTGTTGAGTTGCAGAGCCACATAGAAGCAGAGCTACACAGCTATAGAGCTGTAAAGCTGTAGAACTACACATTTGCAGAGCTACAGAGCTGCAAGAGTGCAAAACTACAAAGTTACGGGACTGCGGAGCCATGCAGTTGTGGGGCCGCAAAACTATAGAGCTACAAAGCTGCGGAACTGCTGAGTTGCGGTTCTACAAAGCTGTGGAACTGCAAAGCTGCAGAGACGAGGAGCTACGGAGCTGCGAGACTGGGGAGCTATAGAGCTGCAGAGCCACGGAGAAGTGGTACTACGGAGCTGCAGGGTAATGAAGCTGCAGAGCCATGGAGCTACGGAGCTGTGGAGGTACGGAGCTGCGGAATTGTAGAGCTACAGAACTATAGAGCTGCGGAGCTATTTGGTTACGAAGATGTAGAGCTGTGGAGCTGTGGGACTGTGGAGTGTGGACCTGCAGAGCCATGGTGAAGCAGGAATATGAAGTTGCGGAGCTGCGGAGCTATGGAGCTGCAGAGCTTTGGAAATACAGATCTACATAGCTATGGAGCTATAGAAATTCAGGACTGAGGTGCTATGGAGCTGTGTAGTCGCGGAGAAGTAGAACTGCAGATCTGTAGAGCTGGAAAGCTACAAAACTGCAGATCTACAGAGCTACACAGCTGCGAGAGTGCAGACCTGCGAAGCTACGGGCCTGTGGAGCTGTGAAGATGAGGAGAAGTGGAACTGTAGAGCTGTGGAGCTACAGAGCTGCGGAAATGTGAAGCCGCAATATGGCGGCGGTTCAAGCAACTCTGAGACTTTGTGACCGTGTGAGTTCAGACGTGTACGTTGCTTTCAGCGCACCAGAGTAGATACAGGATCGACGGTATAACCGAGAGTGTGGCCCCGTAGGATGAGCAACCAGGTTCTTAACACCAACACTCCTTTCTAGGCATGCATATCAAAACAAAGATAACCACAACAACCACGAGCGTGTGTAGATGCATATCTCCCTATGTGTGAATCTCCAATGTTTGCTACGCAAATGCTAGTCACACCATGTTGAAGCCAACAACTCTGCTCTCAGGCACAACTGAACATGATGTAGCTAGCGCCATTCTTACACCCGGCTGAGATGCCTTGGGACGCATAGTCCACCATGCGTGCCACTTGAGCTTCACGTTGGTTTAGTCACGTACAGTGATGGTGTCTGTATGTGGTTGTAGTCAAGAGGCTACTTGTGTGTCTTGTAGTCACAACCAACAGTTAGCCCACCAAGCCCCATCATCCCCGCTGCATCAGAATACACGGAAGGGGAATACACACACCATGGAAAATGAGATTAAATGATACGTGTCTCCTGGGGCACAGAAACACAGAGTGCGAGAAAAGACAAAATATGCCTACAACATGCTTTACTCAACGGTAGCATGCTAGCACCACCGGTAAACAAAAGCTAGGAATGTTTGGCCTCTTGGGACACTGGAACATGTTACCTGACATGCAGATCTCAGCCATATGCAAACCACACATGACAGAACGAATCCAGTAAAGACTTAATTAATCAATATTGGGATCCCAAATTACAAGTACAAACCAGTGTTTGCACGGGCCTTGACCACAAAGACAATACACAACCCATTAGAGATGATATGCTGCTAATCATCATGGGGTCTACCGGGGTATTGGAAGAGACCACGGATTGCGGGGGTCTCGATCACTGAGAAACGTCTATCAACCATGCATGAATGAATTAGGTGTTCATAATGCACTTGACGTGTCACAGAAGAAGCAATGCAACTATTGGAGCATCATTAGGAAAAACAGAGAAGCATTCACTGAAAAACACCATATGATACTTATGCATCTCAAAGCCCATACACCAACACTCCCCTTGGGCTGTAAGAGATGTCAACAGGGTACTAGCTGAGAAGATGCACATGCTCTCTCTCAAAGAGAGTATCCTAAGAACAAGGACCTCAACACCTCTACGCACCACTTTCCACCAAGGTGTTTTTTCTGCTTATTCGACCAACCGGTAACAAACTTTAGAATGATTTGATTTAGGGATTAAGTGGGTAACGTACACCTAAATTTGAACTCAGCCCATTTGAGTCATCGTTGTGGAAATTCTTCCACTCGATTCTCCCTCTATTCCTTTCTACTCAACTCATCTTTGACCACAGGATTGCATTGTTTATGGTGGATCATCCGACTCAGGAGCAAGACCTATAAACAGGTGACCCTCTAGGAGATACGGCCTCTCTAGCCACCCAGCTCCGGGCAGCAATGATGGAGGTGGAAGTGATTTTCCAATTGTTAGATTCTTTGTCTGTCTCATACACTGAGGTGTTGGGGATGTTTGAAGGTTTTGAGTTTGAGCTTCTCAGTAAGGAAGATCATGCTGAGATACTTGTACATGCATCTCTACTCCAGGGTGAGATGGCCGCAGCGTGGTAGTCCCTGGGCACATGTGAGTTTGTATTTGATGCAGGGACGACCGCAATGAGCCCCACATGCACAAATTCAGCATCTAACCTCTAGTTCAAGTGCATCCGGCACTATCTTCTTAGCCCACACTACTCCTGAGTCAGATGATGGTAGTGTAGAAGAGTTTGCCGGCTTGGAACTCTGGCAGCTGCCAGGTGTGAGAGAATCAGCCTCATATCCCTCTCCAAGTCATGGAGCATTCCGTAGAAATTTCTCTACTCCTATATCCTTTAATTCTGATGAGGGTAATACCCAGGACCCTGCCACCTCTAGCATTCTCCAGGTGTCCAAGGTGAGACGAGCTTGCTCTTCTCTTCCTACTCTGCAGCTGGCGAGTAACATGCGTTACGCAATACTTGGGTGAGTTGTACACATGGTAGCCATTATAGCCTCATCTTCCCTTCTTTGGTGAATTCCTCACGTCTTGAGCTTCTGTCAGGTGTAGCCGTTGCTTGGTTATGCCTCAATGTATTGTTTGAGTCAGGGGGAGACGTGTTGATCTCTGTAGGCGGCAAGTACATGGCCTTGTACCATACTACTGCCTAGATTTGGAGCATAATGAATTATAATGAGTTCCAAAAATGGTAAAATAATCCTTGTTTGTTATTCCACAGTGGTAGGAAGTCACTTGGGTTTCTCACTTGGGGTTCAAATAATGGCACACCAAAAGATGCTCCTTGGACCCAGCTCGAATTTCCCTAGTGAGCTTCTAGCCTTCCGAGTTGCCAGGTGAATGCAAGCACAAATGGCGCTGGGACATCGATGACGTCCAAGAGTCGTGGACCATGGATTTTCTTGCTTCAGCTATTCAGTCGGCTCAGGACTTCCCGGGAAATCATCAAAACTCATAGTCTCAACATCAGAGACACTATCCGAGGCCTCCATGAAACTAGACACAGAGCCAGCTGGACCATGCCCACTGAAACCCTCAACTAATTAGCAGTTCAGCTAATGCATCCTGTAGCACGTTCAACCACTCCTCTGCATCGTATAGCTCACATGAATTAGACATGTGTATGTAGTTGCCCCTCTGCATGTCCCTGGAGGAGCAATAGTCAGGTACATCCCGAGCTGTGGGGGTGATGGAGGATAATGTCTCTCAAATAGTGGTTACATGAGTGCGCTGATCACTGATGAGGGATAAAATCTTGCCCACCTCAGCACGGCACCTCAAACACGTAGGACTGGGTGTTGAGGCCTCATCCTGAGAAGCTAACTAGAGGCTCCCCCCACTCTCTCAGACATGGGGGAGAAATCTCGGTGGCCTCTGCACGACCAATGACAGATGAGGAATCACTAGATGGACGTGATTTAATCAACACAGCTGATGCTGCTGCTGCTGATGTTGTAGGTGATGCTGATGATGTCTATACAACTGACACATCTGGTGTTGCTGATGGTGCCAATGCACCAGATGATCTTGATGTAGCAGATGCTTTCGGTTCAGCTAATTCTGCCAATGCAGCTGATGATGCAGGTGCAGCTGATGCTGCCAATGTAGCTGATGATGTAGGTGCAACTAATGCTGCCAATGCAGCTGATGCTGTAGGTGCAGCTGATGCTGCCAACGTGTCTGATGGTGTCGGTATTGGAAATGGAGCAGATGATGTATATGCAGCTGAAACTGGTGGTGTAATTGATGCTAATGAAGGTGTGGAGACTTCCAATGCAACAGATGTTGCTGAAGATATCAACACCAACGGTGAAACTGGTGCACCTGATGGAGCTAATGTAGCTGACGCATCTGCTGATGCAGATGCAACTGGTTTTGCTAATAGAGCTGGTACCATGGGTGGTATGACTACCACAGGTGCAGCTCTTGCAGCTGGTAATGAGGACTCTATGGAACATGCTGATGTTGTAGATGCTGCCGATGCTACTAAAACTATCCACATAGCTACTTCATCTAATACACCCGATGCAGGTGATAGGACCAATGCTCTTGCATGTGCTGGTCCCACGAAAGTGCCTGATGCACCTGATGCTGTGTGTTCTGTAGATGACGCTGACGCCAAGGGTGCAGCTGGTGTAGTGGATGGAGCTAATGCAGTTGGTGGAGCTGACATACATTCTACAAATGCTACTGAATTTTCCAATGTACCCAATACAGCCAGTGCAACGGAAACTATAGGTGGTGTGAATAATGGAGATCAATTGGGTGCTGTAGTTGAAGGATTTCGTGCCATAGATGCTACCAGTACCGTGGATGGTATGGCTGATGTCTAATATGGGGGCGCTATAGAGGCACCTGATGCAGCTGATGGTATTGACACTGAGGATGCAGTAGGTGCAGCCAACGCAGGCACTGCTACTGTACCTGATGCTCCCAAAGGTGTGGATATCAATGACGGAGCTAGCATTGTTGATCCAACTGATGAAGCCAAAAAATCCGATGAAGCTGGTACTGAAGATGAATTAGAGGCTATAAACACAGCTAATGTTGCTGGTGATGTCAACATCAAGGATGCAGCTGGTGCAGCCAATGCAGTGGAGGACACTGAAAGGGCCAATGAAGCTGATGCTTTAGATGAAGTTGAAGCTACAGATGAGACTGATGCTGCCGGTGATGTCAACACCAAGGGTGCAGCTGGTGCAGCCGCTGCAACCAATGATGTGGAGATAGTCGATGAAGCTGATGTTGCAGATGGAGCTGATGTTGTAGATAGAGCTAATGCAGCTGATGATTTCGACGCCAAGGGTGGACCTGGTGCATGTGGTATTGTTGTTGATGTGGAGGGTGTAGATATAGATGCTACAAATGATGCTGATGTGCCTGATCCAAATGATGTTGTAGGGCTTGCACCTTATGGTCTTGCTCCATCCTTGGGGCTCACTGTTGCAACCGATGTCGGAGTGGAAGGATGCACATACCCTCCTCGACTGGCGTAACAGAAAAATCCATTGGGGACACAGATGTGCCAGTGACTAGATGGACGTGACGTGCTGTCCGATGACGATGTCTTTGAGCATGATTTCAATGGAGGGAAGCAGTAGATAGTGGCCCATCTATCGTCCTCGTGACACCAGCAAAGCAAAGGACGGAGAGAATGGCTGCAGACTGGGATGGAATGTCACGTCCAGCTGGAGAAGCTCCCTCAGATGAAGACGGTGAAGATGAAGGAAATTAGGTGATTGCTGTTGCTGTTGGTGTCTTCTTCATGGACGTCAGACAGAATATATCAACTTGCTCCAAGAAATATGGTGACTATGTTAGTTCATCATCCACCTCAGACCCTGGAGCTTGTTTTACAGGATATCCAGAGCTCCGGTGAGAGGTATGACTGAATCAGGTAGGTCTGCCTGCTGTGGACAGTGAGGAAAGGTATGGGGCTGGAGCCAGGGTGGATGCTAATCACCATGGCATTGACAACATAGGTGCCAATCATGGGGTCCATCACCACAGAAGTGGTAGGAAAATCTACAAAGTGTTGGTCCCTGCTATCAAAGGAGAGGGCCAATCCTGTTGGGGTCACGCAAATGAGGATGGACAATGCTGCGTCTCGGAAGTGTAGAGACGAACCACGAGAGCGGCTGGCCAGCTAGATCACGAAGAGGTGGTGCTGGCGGCCACATCACAAACCCCAAAGGCGGCTGATGAGGCTGAGCATAAAGAAGGCCGTCTCTTGGTGGTGTAGAAATCGTCCACGGCAAAGGCTGGCAACAGGGTGATGGATTCTGCCCGGTGACTATGCTGTCAGGCTGATGACATGTGTGGGTGTGGAGAATGCTCTCTCCTGGCATTGGAGAAACCGAACAAATGATTGACTGAAAAATGACACGATGGCGTGGTGGTGCCTGTGGCAGGATCACTATGCCCGAAAGCGACTAGTAATGAGGATGAGCGTAGGAAACACAGGTGCCGGGCGGCACAAAAGCCGACCAGGGGAGAGCATGGCCCGGAAAACCATAAAATAGCGGTCTTGGGTCATGCACCATCATGCTGGAGGGAGGCATATAGTAGAATTTTGGGCAAAGAACACTATATCTAGGCGGCGTCAAAGCCACCCACCAGTGAGGATAACCAAGCAGTAGTCTTAGAGAGACAAGTAAGAAGGTGAGATTGGTCTACTGTCAGGCACTCGATGTTCTAAGAACCAAGCAAAAGAGTCTGAAAAAGGTCTAAGTTGAGACTATCATGCATGCATAATGTGTTCAATCTAAATGAGAACAATATAAAATAATAAATCAAGAGAAGTATGGAGGAAATCCCCTTTTTCTTGATGAATTTGTCTTGCTTATTCTTCAAAAAATTGTTAAAAAAGTACCCCATATGTTTTTGAGTGCCCAAGCTGTCTTGATTGTCCCCGTGTCCAAGGTGTCCCTTCTTTCGGGTAGCATGGCTGGCTCAGACCTGGCTGCCGGGAACAAATGAGGACCACCACCCTCAATTGTGTGGGTGATTTTGCACCCATGCAAAAAATGTGGATGGGCTTTGTCGAATTCAATCACCAGGCTTCTTTGGTATCTAGATGACCCCGACTTCCCCACTGGTTACGACCACAGGAAAAAAATACCCTTATGCTGCACGAGAATCGTGTATAGAATTACATAGTAACAATGCAAAAGCATTTTTCATACGGACCTCAAAATGGATTTTGAGAGAAAACTTCCATAACCTTGAAAAACCTTTACAAGATGATGAAAGAACCACATTAATTCCCTATGAAATACAAAAGAAGAAAAATCCTTCCCACGTGTTTCAAAGAGCTCTACTTTGTACTTTCCGTGTTCATTTTTTTCATTTATGGAGTTCAAATACATGGGTTTTTTCATAGGAAACAATGCACATTCATGAATGTGTTTTTGAGCAATGTTGGATGTTTATGAAAGCTTTCTAGGAAAGAGGCAAATGTGGAATTCTAGGCAATGTTTAGTTTAAAGCAAAAAAAATGTAGGATCTATACGTAATGTAAGAGTTTTACCCTATTATTTTGCATTGATCTACTACGTTTTTTTCCCTCACATTTCGAAGCCGGTATCAGTTGTTTGGCTAGTCTAGCCAAAACAATGGTCCCAATGTGTAACAAGCTGGCGGGTAGACACGACATACCCCACCATGCGCAGAGCAGCCTCCAGATGGAGCTTATGCGGATGGTGTAAGAACTACGACAAGAAATGCATAGCAAAGGCAGCATCTACGCGCATTGTGGTCCCTAGGAACATAAGGGAGCCAATGACTCGGACGTACATCGTGACATCAACAGGCTCCCCCAAGACGATGTTGGTCTGCTTAAGTGAGGAACCTCTGCCCAGCGGGCGTCATAGGTGTGGATGCAAAGGGGACTGTGGCCAATGGGTCAGGAAAGCGTTCCCCCAGCGTCCTGACGTAAGGAGCTTGATGCACATGTAGTGTGCGATGCTGGCGATCATGCTCAATCTCCATTCCCAGGAAGACACGAGCCGGGCCAAGATCCTTCATTCTATACGTAGACTAGAGGAGATCCTTCACAGCCTGTACAGCCTTTAGGCCAGGCGACACAATCAAGAGGTCGTCCACATGGACCAGGACAGCGACAAAGGGTACAGAGGAGGCACTCACATACAGAGCTGGGTCCACTCTGCTACAATGATACCCGCCCCGCTCCAAGGTGGTGGATACCTTGAGGTTCCAACAACGTGGAAATTGCTTTACACAATACAAGGCCTTTTTGAGGTTCCACACCTTGTCTGTGCCGTCCTGGAACCCTAGAGGCTAGACGAGATGGATCTCTTCCTTACGATTTCCGTACAAGAAGACATTGTTTACACCCATATGGTGGAGCTCCCAATCATGTTGTGTCACCTGACTCAATAAGGCCTTTGCCCTGGTGCACTTGCCAATAGGGGCAAAGGTGGCATGAAAGTCCACACCATGCACTTGGGAGGATCTCTTGGTCATACGGCAGGCCTTGTACCATTCCACTGATCCATTTGCCCTCTTCTTCCTTCGAAATTCCCAATCCACTCATATGGCCTTAGGACCAGGCAAGAGCTTCACCATCTCATAAACTACTTGCTCCTCAGCTGCAGCAAGTTCCTCGCACACAACTTGATCCCACAGGATTGCATCTGCAGGGGAGCATGCTTGTTTCACTGTGGTTGGTTCAGGCACACGTGTCGTGGTGCCACCCGCAATGAGTTTGGTGGTGACTGAGTGATATGACTAAGGCCGAGTTGACCCGGCTGTCAGAATGGCTCGGAGGAACTCATTAGCAATGAGAGAATATCCAAGCACGGTGTTAGGCTTTACCACGGCTGCCGCCAAGCCACGAGCGTGAAGATCAGATACAGGAGTTGGCTGTGTGGGGTGAATGACACCATGAGCTGACGGACTGACTGCACAGAGCGGCCATCCGAGACTATACAGCTGCCAGGTAGGACATAGTGAGGTGCATACTATAACGGTCTCAGACGACCGCCTGGTATGCAAACAAATGGCGAAAAGATGGGGGGTTGCGAGGGTGTGACTCGGTCTGCTGCCGATGGAACCACAACCGGTGACGCAAGCGATGACGCAATAGGAGATGATGCAAATGTGACAGGAGATAATGCAGGCTTAGACACATGTGTGACAGGAGAGGATGTAGGTGATGATCTAGACGTAATAGGATAGGACGTAGGCCATGATGCAGACACGACAGGAGAAGACGCAGGCGAAAATGCAGACACAACAGGAGAGGATGTAGGTGATGATGTAGACGTGACAGGAGATGACATAGGTGATGATGCAGGCTTGACAAGAGAGGACATAGGCGAAGACACAGATGTGACAGAAGATTGTGTAGTTGACTATGCCGCCGTAGGATACGGAGTACAGAAAAACTATCGAAGGGTAGTCCATAGGTAACATCTCCCCCTTGAACAAAGAAGGGTACAAGAGACGGGAGAGAACAAGTGATGTCGTGAGAGAAGGTGCTCTAAAAGAAGAGAGCATTGAGAGACTCATCAACCCGACTACTCTCAGGATCCCAAAAGCGACAGGCTTTGGACTGAGAGGACACACTAAGGAAAGGACAGAGACGACCTCGAGGAGACAACTTGCCATCACGTTGGTCCTCAGTGAGCCAAATGCAGGCGATGCTACCTGATACACTAGCGAGGCGAAGGTCAGCGCGACGACTGTGCCAACACTCGAATGGCGTGACATGACAAGGTAGAGGACTACGGCAAACACTAGTCCAAACCCAATCTGTAGGATATGGCCTCGAAGGAAAACAATGGAGGGAGGCCAGAATCAAGAAAAAAGGTGCAAAAGTCACCAGTATAGGTGCAGTTCCAGCGTTTCGACACTCCAGCGTGTATGGTGCGAAGAGCTCCAGATGCACCCCTTGAGAGTGGATGGAGAGGGCTTTTGGAACCCGTAAACTCCCCATCACAATCGGAGGGAAATGCTAACAGCTTACATAGGCAAGCACGCTCAGCGAAGACAAGCCAAGACTCGATTGTGGGCCTGACATCACTTTTCTGGCGAAGGCCAAAGATCCAACGAAAACATCAGAAGTCATCCGTAAGACACAAGATGCACCGAATGACACCCCCCCTCCCAAATTCATCACAAACAGGACCCCTGACATCCGCATGGACAGTGGGCAAAGGGGGTGTAGTGTGCAAGAGTCAGACGAAGAAAAGACGGGGGATATAGCCTGCCTAGTGCACAATCAAGGCAGTCAGCACTGCAAGGCGCGAGGAATGTGCCAGGGTCAAAACCAACAGTAAGCTGATGACACAGGAGGCTATGGATGGCGGCAATACGTACGTGAAACAAGCGGTGATGGAGGAAACATGTGTGCACAGGGAAAAGCAAGGGAACAACATGCACGTGCGCTGCAGTAGTGGCGGCGGGTGACGGTGCAAAGAAAGGCAAACGATACAAATTATCACAATGCAGACCATGAAGAAGAGGATGGCCAGAGGACTTCAGTGACACAGTGCCGACGCCACGAAAAAAAGCTAAGTCCATGCCCTGATCATCCAAGGCAGTGATAGACAGCAAGCTGACCTTAAGCGCAGGGACAAAGAGAACATCAGGCAAGAAAACGTCACCCGACGGACCAACAAAATGAACAAGATCAATGCCCCCAGCATTGGCAACATCCGGCCAGAGCCAGTATGGACAAAGAGTACATCACCGACAGGCCCCAACGTGATAAATGCAGCACAAGATGACATCATGTAAGGAGTGGCTCCGGAATTGATGATACAGAAGCCACTCAACACATGAGACAGAGCAAACACATGACACTGTGCAGCATTACAAACAAGTACGGGAGAGTGCTCCGCACGACACGGCATGGTGAACGACTGCCAATGCTCAATCCACTCCACAGGCAACAAAGCCCCACCATTCGATGTGCTTGGAAGGGCTCTATCCGACAAACAATGGTGACCCTCGGACTCGACAGCCAAATCCACACTGGAGGGAACGTCTGGAGGTTGAGGACAGGAAGGGAATGTGGATGTTAGACTGGCCGGACCATGCTACAAATTGTGAACCGATCAAGTCAGTGGAGTTGAGAAAGATGGAGCTGCTGGTTGGAGCCACGATGGAGGGGTGTAGGATGGAGAAGGCGGCAGAAGGGTAGGATAGTACGCCGGCGGAAGCCAGCGCCACCCCGGGCAGGGTATCGCCATTGCCGAGGACGTCGGCGTGGGCATTTGAACAACCAATGTCATGATGACGGAAGTCTCCCATTGCACGGGATCAGACTCCCCCGCGCAAGGGTCGTGACCAAAAGAAAAATGACTGAGAAAGAATGAAAGACAAGACCTAAATCAATCTCCTAGGACTGGTCTCCTTATGGCACCAGGACAAACCCTAGATGCCCGGGTCTTGACCAAGAAACAAAAAGGAAAAAGAACACCAAGAAAACATCTGTGAGGAATAAAGTTGAAAAATATGAAAGAAGAAAAGTATTTCAAGAATTGAGTGACAATGATGTGCACTAGAGGATGGTAGGCGAGGTAGGAGATCCGGGTTCACCTCAGGTTCGGTGTCTTGGATGTTCCTGTTTTTTTACCCGCCAGGCCTTAGACGGAGCGGAAACTACCAAGAAGGGACACAGACAGCCCTGAGGGGCTAGTTTTCCATCGTTGAGGTCATCGAGCAGCGAGACAAAGGCATTTTTTTCCCAGATGTGAGGAAGGTGAAGGTCGGCATGAGTGCTAGACCAATGACAGTGCAAGGAAGGGGTCCATGAGGGACGCAATTCTAGACCTAGGTCATGTAACTCATGGCTTCAAATGCAAAGAGTGACGGAAGAACGGACTCTAACAACAAGGTGAGAAAGCCATCAGCAAGAGTGCAATTCCAGTGCTCAGAGACATCATTTTGTTGGGGTGTGTAAGGAGTGGAGGTCTTCAGGCACACCCCTTGGGATTCAAGGAAACGAGCGATGGGACCAAGAATTCCTCTGCCATGGTCATTGCAAAAGACACGTAGGGAACACTTGCAAGCTCGCTCAGCCTGGACAAGCCAAGACTCAATGACCGAGCACACTTCGGTCTTCTGACAAAGAGTGAAGACCCAGCAGAAGTGGGAGAAGTCATCATTCAGACATAAAACATGCTGCTCAACATCACCAAAAAGGTCAAAAGGTAGGGGACCCATGACATCAGCATGCACACGATCACGGGGGAGAGCAGACTAGGACTCAGAGGAGGAGAATGGGGAGCGGTGCATTTTACCCTGAGCACAGTCAAGGCAGTCAAAGGGACAAGGAGAAGGGAAGGTGGAAGGAAACAAGCCAAGAGCAGGTTGAAGGACAAGCATGCTGGTGATGGCATCAGTGTGCACATGAGCGAGACCAAGATGCAGGAAATGAACAAGATCTGGTGAGAGGGAAGGTGCGACATGGACGAGGGTGGTTCCAACAGCATAGGAGGACTTGGAGAGCAGGAGGACATGATAGAGTTTGTCACATTTGATACAAGGCAAGACATTGCAGCCGGAAAAGTGAAAAAGGACCGTGCCAATGCCATGACTGGCGACAGATTCCATGCCTTGATCTTCTAGAGAGGGCACAGACAGCATGCTGAGCTCCAATGAAGGAACGTACAACACGTCAAGAAGAAACAGCATGCACAAAATGAACGGTGCCAACACCTCAAACGGGGGAGCAACTGACCCGACCCAGTGTGCACAACGTAAACGGAACCGGCAGGGCCGAGGGAGAAAAATGAGGAGCAAAAAGAGGTCATATGGTGTGTGGCTCTCAAATGAAGGATCCAAAAGCCACTGGACGCATGCACAGGGAGAAGAACATCACAGGTCACAACAGTGCCAAGAGGGAGAGAAGTGGGTGGTGCACAAACAGCAAGACAGCGGGGCAGGACGACAGACTGAAATTGCTCAACCCATGGGACGGAAGAACACAACTTCCAAAGAACGTGACCCGGAGGATCACCACAAAGAACAGAGTCAGTGTGACAAGCATGACCTATGGCCAACAATGCAACACTCTCACCTCCCTGATCACAAAGGCGCAGGGGCTGGAGGAGGGACTGCTTAAGCTAGCGCTCGCAATCACCAGCGACAGAGGCCACCGTAGCCGGAGTGGAAGCACCCACGAACGGAGGGAACCACAGTGGCCGGAGGTAGGCCGAAGAAAGAAAGCCAGTGTAGGAGGGTGCACCATAGGGAGGAGGCCAGCCCTAGGGATATGGGACAGGAGGAGGGCCAAAGGGGAATGCAGTGGAGGAGTGGTCCTATGCAAACGTTGTCGTGGTAGAGGAGGAGGAAGCAGGGCTGGTCCCCAACATGGTGGAAGCACCGGAGGTACGTGCCTAGTGAGCACGCATCACGCAGGTGAGGCAGAGATCATCCAGAAGAGTGGGACAGGCCCGGGAGGAGTGCTTGGTAGAGCCATAGGTTTAGTAGACTACGGTGCTGTGGACTCGGGACACAGAGGCAGAGGCCTTGGCCAGACCCTTTCCCTTACAGTGACCCTTGCCAATGCCACAACCCTGTGAGGCAAGAGCAAAGGCCGTGGACGTAGCGGCAGATGAGGAGGAAGAAAAAGATGGGGAGGATGGAGACGATGCGGTGGTGAGCGTAGTGACTCTTGTGACAGCAGAGAGGTGGAGAAGATTGATTCGGAGACTGGTCCACCAAGAGGCAAGACACTCCGCGGTGACGTCCCAAAGTGCGCTGACACCAGGTGGACACTTGGGTTAGACTGGCAGGGAGGCAAGCCGCTGCACCTCATCGGCATGGACATTGCGGAGAAGGTCGAAGAGCTCAGGGATGAACCCATTGACCATTGTGGGGACCGCGGACAGCTGTCCTGGTGCAGTGTCACCAAACTCGCAAAGGAGTTTGAGACCGCGAGCCATATAGGCATCAGTGGTCTGAACGGCACGCATCAGAAGCGTGTTGAACAACACGGTGAGAGCGCTTTGCGTAGCTTGGCGAGTGATGGTTTTGCAGAGACAAAGCATGGCGTTAGCACCAATGGGGTCAGTAGGGCAGCCAGTAGAAGGATCAGCGTTAAAAGTACCAACATCGTCCACAAGGTGCTCAGGGCATAGCAGGAATGAGAGCACATATAGCTGGAGCAACTTCGGCAGGGATAGGGGTGAAGGGTGGATTTGCTAAAGGATCATGAGGGAAGTAGTATTCCCAAATGGACTCACCCTAAGCCCAAGTGCTGAAGCACACCTCCCAAGAGGAGAAGGCAAGGCCGTGAGAGAGGACTAGAGGTTGGGAGTAGAAGTCATGCTGGAGCGGCGGAGCAATGAGTGCGGAGGCAGTAGGAGAGACCGCTGTATTGGCAGCAGCAGAAGTTCCAGCAGCAGCAAGTGTGGATGAGGCACCAGAACTGTTACCAGCGGTGGAGCCAGCAACAACAGTAATACACGATGAAGCACAATAGCAGCAATCTCATCAGAAAATGCAGCACGGTTATCTTCTATCAACTTGAGGCAGTCCTCAGCTTTGCGCTGGGCTTCAAGAGCACAATTCAGCTGACACTGCAAATCTTCTATGTCGGACTCGTTGTCACCAGGCATGGTGACGACCTAGGGGCTCTGCCAAAAAAAATCGCCAGAGTTTCCCCCGCCCCAGTGGGTGTGAGAAAATGGGGGGTACCCTAGGCATGTGTGAAGAGTGCTGCAGGATAGTCCCCAACCCAAGTCCAAGCACAGAGCAAACGCAGAGAGAGCAGGACCAGCGCACAAGCAGAGACAGTGCATGCAAGAAAGAATCTTAAGCTGTGGCAAGGAAAGAGCAAAGAAAGGCAAGGAAAAGTGGAATAGCGGCAGCAGCAGCAGCAACAAAGAGAACAGGTATGGTAGAGGCAGCTGGGACTACGAGGGTAAAGGCTCCAGCCACAGACACCGCACCCAAAGTGGATAGATCAGCAGCTACGGACATAGCAGCTATAACGAGGCTGAGTACAGCTGACAGTGTAGATATTGTTGTTGCAGTTGCTGCAGCTGTTGAGGTGAGAATGGCTGCCGTAGCGGCTGCTGCTGTAGATGCGGCTGATGCTGTGGAGAAAGCAATGGCTGATGCAACGGCAGCGACTTGGGTGCCAATGTTGGCAGCTGCTGCTGCAATGGGGCCGATGATAACGGCTGCCTCTGTGTAGGCTTCTGCGGCCTATCCCGCTGAGTTGGAAGCAAGTGCACGGGATTCTCTAGCGTTTGCTGTCAAGGTGGCTGCTGCTACGGCGGCGGCATCGATGATGGCAGAAGCTGCACGCATCAAAGAACCAGACACAGCACTGACGTCGCCGTTGAGACTAGAAAAGAAATGGGTGGAGGAAGCCTCCACTGTAGCAAGCCCCCCCCCCCTCCCGCCCTTCCGAGGTGAAATGGGAAGGATCTCTCACCACATTTGACGAGGTGAGGAGGCTGGCTCGGAAAAGGGTAAGCCACCACTGGTTCCATATCGATGCTGTGCCCAGCTGATGAACTCTGCCTCGTGTAGTAGGTGCCAAGTGGTGTGGCACCGGGGATCTCGTGATGCACCAGTGTGACCACAACTGCCACCAAGGTGGCGGGACGATGCTTGAGGAGGATGCCCATCGGCACCCGTGGTTGAGGATGTGAGGCGCAGGATGAGGTGCGAAGAGCGGCAGCTAAGAGCAGCGGCCAAGAGCAGCGTGTAAGAGGAGCGGCAAAGAGTGGCGGCAGGCAGATCCGAGGAGCCACGGCATTGGGCAGTTGCAAGACGTGCACTCCGGCCCAAGAGGATTGTTGACTGCCAGGGATGTGAGAGGCACGAGCAATAAGGACGACAGTCACAACGTCGGAAGTAACAGTTGGAAAAGGGGCTGTCACACATCCGCAGTGTGATCCCTGCAGTCGGGCGGATGCGTGCGTTCGCTGTGGAGCCGGGTGGGTGCACGTGGGGATGAGAACGGAATCGCTAGAGATGACGTCCACACAGTGGCTGTCGCGTTCACGTCCTTACACACGCGCGGCTGCAATATGCGTTGCTACTGCAGCAGCACTCCTGCATTTGAGGCACAGAGGGCAACGATGGCGGCGGACAGGGTTCCTAGGATCGCAAGACAATGTGGAGTGACACTGTTCCTTAGAGCTGACGTTGATTTCCGCACCTGCTCTGATACCAGTAGGTAGGAGCGTGAAATGAAGTGGGGTTAGGCAAACCACACCCTAGCCGTGAATGGGACAGTGTGTAGAGGTATCAAGCTCACTAGTCCGAGAACGACAAATAACAAGCGAGCGAGGTGAAGCAAGACAGTGACGAGTCGACGTGTGAGCAAGCAGCGAGCTTGGTCTCACTTGCGTCTCTCTTATGTCTGCTATGAGACTCGAACTGGTCTCCCCTCCCCCCCCCCCCCCCTTCATGTTTGCTTAGAGTAAGGCAGATAGCACAAGCAACAAAACAACGTCCTGAAAATAACCCGGGGAAGATCACAGCACCAAGTTTGTAGGTAGCCTTGAATGCTAAGCTAGCAAGCAAGCAAGTGAGCAGTAAGCGAGTAGCTGGTGACAGGTGAAACCATGGAACGGGGGAGCAAGATCAAAAAACTAGTCAGAGTAATCGGGTAAAAAGTGAGCAAAGTGAAGATAGCCGGTTGACCGGGCCACCCATGCAAATCACTCGACGTGGGGCCCGGACGCCACCCAGGGATCAAACCTGGCCCTGGAGCGAGCGAGCTCCAGGCGGTTTCTCACATGCTGGTACAAACCGAACGTGTGATCCCAAGTGATTAGCAACCCGGTACACTACGCTAAAAGCATGCAAGTGTGTAGGAAACCAGTCACACAACCATGCATGTGAACAAATGCATCCCCCATTTTGGCATGTGCCATTATCACTAAACTAAGGCTCGTCATGAGGACAATGTTGGTGTTGTGGCCATCACTCTGCAACTTGATGGTGCCACTATCACTGTGCGCCCCATGCTGCGTCACAGTCTTGCACTGAAGAGCCTTAGTCAAGATTAATCACCTGCAGTGATGAGGTGTGTGTGTGTGTGTGTGTACAAGGAGACAAGAGGGCACTTGCGTGTGTCATAACCATAACCAACACTCCCCCATGACCCACAGACAAACAGGCCACACACACATAGAACACAGAACAAAGAGAACATCACAGGACTCACGTCAACCTGGGGCATCACGAGAACATAGCAGGCCAACAGCATGCACGGCCGCTTTGAACATTCCACTGCTGAGCGCTTTAGTGAGAAAGTCTGCACGCTGCTGACGAGTGTCGACCCAGACAACCTAAACTTCTCCAGCAGCAATGCGCTCGCGTACAAAATGATGCTCAATGTTGATGTGCTTAGTGCGAGAGTGATGCATGCCATCGTGCTCATCGATTGCCTTTGCACTCTGGTTGTCACAGCGCAGGGTGATGTAACGAATGGGAACACGCAACTGCTGCAACAGGCGGGACAGCCACACACTCTCACACGTACCTGCGCCCAGAGCCACGTACTCGGCATCAGTGGAGCTTCGAGCGACACAGCCCTGTTTTCCACTGTTCCAAGAGACAACAGTCCCACGGACGAGAAAGATGTAGCCAGTGCGGCTACAAGCATCCGTGTCATGTGCCCACTCACTATCTGTGTAGCCGTCAACGACCACTGAGGGCTGGGCACGGTAGCAGATTCCCACACGTGCGGTGGACAATGCGTAGCGGATCACACGCAATGCAGCCTCGAGGTGTTTCTGTCGAGGCTGCTGGGAGAACTGGGCAAGGAAGTTGACCGCGAAGGCCACGTCCGCCCGAGTTGTGGTGCGAGGTACATGAGGGAGCCGACCACACTGAGGTAGTCGGTGATGTCAACTGGCTCCCCCAGCTGCGCTGAGTCCAGCGACTTCAGTAGGCGCTCACCTGCTAGAGTCATCGGTGTGGATGCGGTAGGGATGTCTGCAAGCAGGGAAGCAAAGCGCTCCCCCAGTGTGCGGATGTGTGCAACCTGGTGTACATGTAGGGTGCGACGATGACGATCACGCTCAAGCTCCATTCCCAGAAACACTTGTGCAGGACCTTGATCCTTCATCTTGTACGCAGACTGCAGCAAATTCTTCATTGACTGGACAGCTACGGGGTTAGGTGAGGCAATGAGCAGGTCATCAATGTAGACCAGTATGGCCACGAACGGCTTTGAGGGGGGGCTCAAGAAGAGCGCTGGATCAACCGTGCTACGACGGTAACCTCCTCGCTCAAGAGTCGAAGAGATCTCCATGTTCCAACAACGTGGCAACTGCTTGAGCCCGTAGAGAGCTTTGCACAGTCACCAGACCTTGTTCGTGCCATCGTTGAAGCCCGGGGGCTGTATCATGTAGATTTCTTCATCGAGCTTCCCATGCAGGAAGGCGTTGTTGACATCCATCTGCTCCAGTTCCCAGTCGTGCTGAGCGACAAGACTCAACAATGCTCGAACAGTGGTATACCTCCCGACTGGTGCAAAGGTCTCATCAAAGTCGACTCCATGGATCTAGGAGAACCCCTTAGCCGTGAGGAGAGCCTTGTAGCGGTCGACGGTTCCATCGGGCTTCAGCTTACGCCAAAGGACCCATCGGGCAGAGACTGCCTTGTGGCCTGCAGGTAGATCCACAAGCTCAAAGACTCCATGTTCCTGGAGGGCTATGAGCTCCTCCTGCATGGTCTTCTCCCAGAGGTCAGCATCTGCTACCTCACGAGCCTGTCGGACAGTGGTGGGCTCAGGGAGAAGAGTGGGAAGGCCAGCGGTCGCGAAGCATGCGGCGACATACCCGGCGACGGAGGACTCAAGAGCACTGTGGAACTCATGGGCTACAAGAGCATAGCCAACTGCAGAGTTGGGGTATACAACACCCACAGACAGGCCTAGTGCATCAAGGCCGGTGGGTCGCACTGAGGGACCAGCTGCAGAGGATGAGGATCTGGAGCGGGTGACCCGCTGAGTGGGTTGAGAGGCAGTGGACGAACCCATGGGAACGGACTCAGCAGGCGTCCTGGAAGAGCGGGGGTGCTCACGGGACGGCTGAGAGGACAAAGAGGGAGGAAGAACACGCAGTCTCCCCCCACGAGTGTAAAGCTCAGGACCGGAGATCGGGGCCTGAGGAGCGTCACCTACAGTAGTGTCAGGCGCTGGAGGAGACGCAGAGTCAGTAGAGTTGGGAGTAGAGTGGGCACTGGACTGTGCGGGAGTGGGTGCTGAGTGTGAGGACTCAGGACTGTCTGTGGTCGGTGAGGATGCGGGACTGCCAGCTGAGGGAAAAGACGACACGGGCTCCGAGGGGGGCTGTGATGCTCTCGAGGACGAGGAAAGGGAGTCCTCGTCACTGTTCGTGGGGTTGAGAGTAGGGGACGCCGTGTGAGAGGGAGAGGAGGACGCTCGGAGATCGGAGGCTGGGACAGACCCACCCCCCCCAAGCCGACGAAGCGAAGAGAGAGAAGAAGGAGAAGGGACATGAGACAGGTCACGGGGGAAGACATCCTCGAAGAAGAGGGCGTCACGCGACTCTATGACACAAGAGCGGTCAGGATCCCAGAATCGCCATGCCTTCGACATGGCAGAGACACCAAGAAAGGTGCAGAGGCGGCTGCGAGGGCTGAGTTTGCCGTCGCGGAAGTCCTCGGGCAACCAGACGGCAGCCACACAGCCCCAGACACGCGCCAGATGAAGGTCAGCACGGCGGCCGTACCAACGTTCAAATGGGGTGATGTGCCGAGGGAGAGGACCGTGAGGGACATGGTTCCAGACCCAGGTCATGTAGCACATGGCCTCGAAGGAGAAGATAGGGGAGAGGGATGACTGACTGAGGAGAGTACGAACACCGTCAGCAAGAGTGCGGTTCCAGCGTTCAGAGACACCATTTTGTTGGGGTGTGTAGGGAGCCGAAGGTTCCATATACACCCCATGAGATGTCAGGAAGTGGGCAGTGGGACCCATGAATTCGCCACCGTGATCATAGCGAAAGACTTTGAGCCTGCGACCACAGGCCAGTTCAGCCTGCGGCAGCCAGGACTCCAGAGTGGGACAGACATCACTCTTTTGTCGAAGGGCAAAGACCCAGCGCATGCGAGAAAAGTTGTCTGTGAGACAAAGGACATAACGACCGACACCTCCAAGAGCGTCATGGGCAAGGGGTCCCATGATGTCGGTATACAGGAGGTCAAGTGGGTGAGAAGTGCGGGACTCAGATGTGGAAAAAGGGGAGCGATGCATCTTGCCTTGCGCACAGTCAAGGCAGTCAGTAGGGCAAGGGGCAGAGAACGTATCTGCATCAAGACCATGAGCGAGCGTGTCCCGGAGTAGACTGTCAATCGTAGCAGTGTATATGTGACAAAGGAGGCGATGGAGCAACTGTGCATGGGCAGGAGTGAGAGAGCCAGCCACATGAACAAGGGCGGTTGAGGAAGGATGGGGTGCAAATGAGGGCACACAAAACAGGCGGTCACAGTGAGTGCCACGCAGCAGAATACGACCAGTGGTGCGATGCAACACAGAGGCAATGCCACGGCTGGAGGAGAAGTCCATGCCCTGGTCGTCAAGAGTCGTAACAGACAGCAGAATCAGTTCAAGAGCGGGCACGTAAAGAACGTCAGGGAGGAAGAGTTCCCCCCAGGGTCAACAAAGCGGACAACCCCAACCCCCTGGACAGGGAGAAGCTGGTCAGAGCCAGTGCGAACAAAGCGAACATAGCCAACGGGACCCAAAGACACGAACGAGGAGCGACAAGAGGTCATGTGGTGGGTGGCCCATGAATCAAGGATCCAAAAGCCACCCATCACGCGGACAGATGCAGGGTCATGACTCACGGCGGCAACAGCAGAGCGAGGAGTGAGGCGCTGACCACAGGCGGCAAGAGAACGAGGAGGACTGTACGACTGCCACTGCTCAATCCACGGGACATCAGATGGGGGACAACCCTGAACATGACCGGGGGGAGGCCCACGAAGAGACGAATCAACGGCACACGCACGCCCACCCTCAACCGAAAGCACACTCTCACCTCCCTGATCACGGAGGTGTCGTTGGTGAACTGCGTGAAAGAGTGTAGAGTCCAGCTGGCGGTCGTCGTCAGATGGCCCGGTGATGAGTGCGCTAGGTGAGAGGCGCTGGGGACTGGGAGCGAAGGAAGCCCACGGTGGAGGTGAGTAGAAGCCAGAGGGGGGCCTGAAGTAGACAGGGCCACCAACCCCTAGGGGCCAACCCCAGGGTGTCGGCGGAGGTGGTGAGGAGAGAGCAGCGCTGTAGGCAACAACTGTAGGTGAGGGGGAGGGGGAGGAGTGTGCAGGGCCAACACCGGACCCTGTGGAGGTGGAGGAGCATGCAGATCCACTACCCGACCCCGAGGAGCGTGCCCAGTGAGCACGCATAGCTGAGGCAAGGCGTGCATCTTCAGGTGGGGCAGGGCACTTGGGCGCCGCATGAACGGTGGCACCGCAGTTCCAGCACGTGACAGTGCTGGTGGAGGGAGCGGGGGATGCAGCGCCATCAGAACTGCGACCTTTGCCACCCTTGCCCTGCCCCCCACCGCCAGAGCCACCCCCGCGGCCTTTACCTTTACCACCCCCCCCCACCGCGACCACCCCCTTGTGCAGCAAGAGAATTGGCAGTAGTGGTGGAGGTGGTGGTGGAGGATGAGTTCGAGGCAGGGGAGGTGGAGGAAGAAGGGAGTGCGGTGGTTGCTACTGCAATGGCGCCGCAATGAATGCGTTTGTTTTGCAGTGAGCTCCACCAGTTGGTAAGGCGTTGGGAGGTAAACTCCCACAAAGCCCCAATGCCAGGGGGTGCATCAGCGGGGACAAGGATGGCAGCCAAGCACTCAAGCTCTGTGGCCTTCACCTCGCAAAAGATGTCGCTGAGTTCAGGGATGAGGTCGTTGACGGTGGACAGAACCGCAGGGAGCTGACCAGGGGCGGCCTTGCCGAGGTCGCACAGCAGTCACAGACTGCGCGCCCAATAGGCATCAGCAGTCTCATCAGCACTCATGAAGAGCGTGTTGAAATGGACGGTGAGGACGCTCTGTGCTGCATGTCCAGTGAGTGTCGTGCGCCGTTTGATCAGGGCATAAGCCCCAACTAGGTCAGCGAGGGTGCGGCGTGCAGTGTCTGCATTGTAAGACCCGATGTCATCAGTAAGATCGTCAGGTCCACCTCGAATGAGGGCACGAACAGCTCGTGCTGACTCAGACTCGATTGGCACAAAAGGTGGAGCAGTTGAGGGGTTGGGTTCATGGTAGTATTCCCAGAGCTGTTCCCCATGTGCCCAGGCACTGAAACGAACCTCCCAAGAATGGAATGCAAGATTGGAGGTGAAGTGGGGTGGAATAGAGTCAAAGTCGGGCTTGCGTTGTACTGATGGTGCAAGTGCTTTGGCTGCGGTTGCGCCGGCGGCTGCAGCAACTGCAAGCGGATCATAGGAGGAAGTGCCAGTGGTGGCAGATGTGGAAGCGGGGGAGGTGGAGAACGCTGCAGCAATGCTGGCAGAGTGAGTGCCGCGCAGTGTGGGTTGGAGACGATTAAGAACCAGGTCAGCAATATGATCGGCACAGGTCTCTTGGTCCGCCTGCTCAGCCCGTATCTTCTCCTCAGCAACTCGCTGAGCAGTGAGAGCTGCCCGCAGCGCATTGCGCTCACGCTAAAGCTCAGCTTGCAGGGAGGTGTATTGGTCATCGTCAACTGGCATATTGCCAGTGGCGTGACTCTGCCGAGAAAATTTTGGCAGAGTTTCCTTTGCCCCAGTGGGCGTGGGAAGTGGGTGGTAAGGACATCAGGAAGTTCGCTGCAAGGCAACAACCTGGACGCACGAACACGCCAATACAGAACAGGCAGGGCGAGAGAGAGACCAAGAGAGCGCAAGCTCACCAGGCACGACGGCACAAGGAGAACAGAGGTGGTAGAGCCGCAGTAGCTGAGGAGGCAACCACTGCAACAGTGGCTGATGCGGAGACAATGAGGCAGGCTACACCTGTCAATGCTGCAGCGGACAGGGTGGAGACGGCTGCAGCAGTCGAGATCAACAACTGTATGTGACAAATCACTGAAGATGACGAGGAGGACAGAGACGAAGCCTGTGCTGTGGAGATGTGGATAGATTCAACCGCAGAAGAGAGAGCTGTAATTGCTACAGCTGCTGCTGATGCTACTGCGTCTAATGCTGCGGCAACCTGAGTAGCTACGTTGACAGCAGCAGCTGCCAAGGGTCCCTGATCAACAGCAGCTACAGTGTAAGTGTCAACGGCTTTCCCTGCGGCAGTGGTGGCTGGTGCACGTGCAGCGCGTGCAGTGGCTGCAAAAGAAGATGCCACAGCAGCACTGGACACAAGTGCAGCCCGCAGGGCTGCAAGAATATCAGGAGGCGAAGAGGACGAGGACTCTGCAGCTGATAAGGCCGGAGATGCGGCATGACGCGAAGCAGGGGCTCCTGACGCTGCTGCCACAGAGGGTGAGGTCGTGTCACGGGGAGCAACACGGCAGCATTGCCGGCGCGTCCTATGGGCAATGGGCGGGCTTACCGGAGAGTGGTGAGGTCGGTGGTCACGCTGTGGTGCCGTAGCTGGTTCGTTATGCGCCGTCGGAGAGTCGTCGTCGGCCGACTGGCAACGGGCGGCATAGTCCCGTGCGTCTACCCACTCGTAGTAGTCAGCAGGGTCGTACTCTTCACCGGGGTGATACCCTCGACTGCTGCGACGGACACGCGACCACGCCTCCCTCTCCGCACGCTCCTCGTAGTACGCGAGCTCCTTGTCGATGCGGAGACGGTCCCGCGCTTTTGTAGGCGACGTAGGGATAGGCTCGGTCACTGGTGGAGACGCCAGCTCGTCGGATGCAGGGCTGCCTGGGGGCAGCCTGAGTTACTTAGGAGTGTGCGCTGCTGAAGCAGGGACAATGGGCGGAGGCACGGATGCAAGTGCGATGCTCCGTGTGGCACGGGGAAGCTGCGTGCACTAGGCAGAGTCACCATGCAGAGTGCGGGTGCGACGGGTGATGCTCAAGCATCCATCGTGCGTGCGGAGAGCAGAAGCACAGCGAAAAGGAGGGGGGTTGAACGACGGCTGAGGAGTGATGGTGCCGTCGTGCACGCGTCGGTCGAAGCCGGGAGTGAGCACGCCGTGAGTCACGGATGCAGTGGCAGCGGCTGCGCAGAACGGTTGCTGTTGCTGCGGTCTCAAGCTGCTACAGTGGAGTTGTGGCTTGTGCGGGATCACCCGCCACTAAGGTGTGACCCGAAGAGGACTCACGAGGTCTCAGAAGCCAGGAGTGAGCACGTCGTGAGTCACGGGTGCGATGGCAACGGGTGCGATGGCAGCGGCTGCGCAGAACGGCTGCTTCTGCTGCGGTCTCAAGTTGCCGCAATGGGGCTGTGGCTTGGGCGGAATCACCCGCCACTGAGGTGTGACCCGAAGAGGGCTCACAAGGTCTCAGGAAGCCGGGAGTGTGCATACCGTGAGTCACGGGTGCAGTAGCAGTGGCTGCGCAGAACGGTTGCTGTTGTTGCGGCCTCAAGATGCCACAGTGGGATTTTTGCTTACGCAGGATCACCCGCCACCTAGGTGTGACCCGAAGAGGTTTCACGAGGTCTCAGGACTGTCGCGGCAGGGAGGGGTAGCCCTCCTGCTCTGATACCAGTAGGTAGCCTTGAATTTTAAGCTAGCAAGCAAGCAATCGAGCAGTAAGCAAGTAGCTGGTGGCAGGTGAAACCATGGATCGGGGGAGCAAGCTCAAAAAACTAGTGAGAGTAATCGGGTAACAAGTGAGCGAAGTGAAGATAGCCGGTTGACCGGGCCACCCACGCGAATCACTCGACGTGGGGCCCGGACGCCACCTAGGGATCGAACCTGGCCCTGGAGCGAGCGAGTTCCAGGCAGTTTCTCACACGCTGGTACAAACCGAACGTGTGGTCCCGAGGGATCAGCAACCCGGTACACTACGCTAAAAGCATACAAGTGTGTAGGAAACCAGTCACACCACAACCATGCATGTCGACAAATGTATCCCCCATTTCGGCATGTGCCATTATCACTAAACTAAGGCTCGTCATGAGGACAATGTTGGTGCTGTGGCCATCACTCTGCAACTTGATGGTGCTACTATCACTGTGCGCCCCATGCTGCGTCACAGTCTTGCACTGAAGAGCCTTAGTCAAGATTAATCACCTGCAGTGATGAGGTGTGTGTGTGCAAGGAGACAAGAGGGCACTTGTGTGTGTCATAACCATAACCAACAAAGTCACCATGACACCTAAGAATTTCTATGAGTATGTGTGCAGGGGCAGTCGGCCACAAATTGTCATGATGCCGATGCGACAGCTCTCTCATCGTGCGGCAGATATGTCATTTGGCTGCACCTCCCCCATAGCGGTGTGGCCAACAGCAGAACTCCTTCTCGCTCAGTCACCTGCATCAGTGTCAGTGGAGTGTGCAACAAGGCGAGAGGTCACTTCGTGTCTGGTGCACCTAAACCAACACTTCTTGGGTCATGGTCCCAGAATTTCCAAGCAGCAACTGCTCTTGTTTTGTTCCGAGGATTCTGGCTCGGCCTCAAGGATGGCAGCAAGCTCACCTTGTGCATGATGCACAGGTGAGGCTCGCTACACCGAACACCATACCTCGTCACCTCTTCATTCTAAGTGTGAGATCCTGAGCCAAATCCATGGCATCTCTCCCATTCTTGCTCCCGCATGCTCTCTCTCGAGTTTCCGTCACTATGTCACCATGTCGTGAGCATGTCAGCCCATGCTTGGTCACTGTTAGGGAGCTTGATGAGCATAGACATAGACATGGCTGAGTGATCACATTCTGCTGTACACGAATTGGACGATGACCCACAAACCAACAACTGGGCAGTTCTCACATCCAGACTGGTGGTGTCACAGCCAGCAGCTCGGTATCCATGCCCATGTCTGTTGTCTGCATGAGTATGGACAAGAACCAAGAGGTCAACATAACCCGTGGACACGAATAGACAAGGTCATGGGGTGACAACACAATGCGAATAAAAAAATCAAGAAAAGAGTCGCAACAGTACATTCACAGTCAATGACTGAAGTGTATGCCAGAGTGTCACCTCATTGATAGGACATGACATTGCCCACTCCATGAAATTGCATGACATGCCATTTCATGGATACATTGATGAACCATATGTCAGGTGATTGGGAAATCTGTCACACTGCACAACTGCATCCCCTTGAGACTGCTGACATATCAGCTGCCATGTGAATCCAATTAACTGGGCATGTGTCAGATGTTTTCACCGCAAAAGAGTGATCACCCAAAACATGTTTTTGCAAACTTCTTTCGCAGTTGGTTCATGGGCTCCCCTGTGGAATTCATTCAGATAGATTGAACTCCAGACGTTAGTAACTTTCTCTAAATTGTGTCATGTAAACTACATTCCGTGGTACTCGTATTGCTGCAGAGATACATTCGTCAGCTGCATATTAATCCCAGTGGAAGGACAGGCACAGCTTTCCCGCAATGCACAGGTTTCATTCAACTTCGTCCCTGAAATGCCTTCCACCAGCCAGCAGCTCGGTATCCATGTCCATATCTGTTGTCTGCATGAGTATGGACAAGAACCAAGGCCTGTGCAATAGTTGTTGCCCTATGGTTTAGGGTTTAGGGAGGTTCAGTAAGTTCCCAAGAACTGAAAGGTTTTGGGTTTAGGGAGGTTCACTGAACCCCTGAGAACTTCCGAGGGCAAAAACATCTTATTCTTCCTTCCCATACAAAATTTTATTCATCGACACGGTGCACACTAGTTGGGCCCAAAGGCGTCCGCAACTCTACTCGCGGGGAAGCGCCCAGTAGCCCACAGTGCACGGCATGTCTTGAGGGCGGGGGTGCTGCACCGTAGCCATGAGGTAGGAGTGGGAGCCGACATTGGGGAAGTAGTAGGGTGAGGTCACCTCCGCATCGTAGGGGACAGCGAAGATGCGAGTGATGGCCCTTGAACTGCACAGTAAGGCACAAGGAAGCATTTGTAGTTTTAGGTTCTAGGGTTTTTAAGACCTGATGGATCTTATTCAACTTTGTCCCTCAAATGCCTTCCACCATGCAATGCAAAGCGTGCTGCTAGGCCAAGATAGAGACAGCTTCCAGAATTGAACCCATTCAACAACCAGCTGCAGATGCTGATGCTGATGCTGATGCTGATGCTCGGCCTGTCACTCACTCAAGATTGTAAGCCCAGCCGTAGTTGCTGATGTGCTGGGTGTCACAGTCCTCCGCAATTGTCAGAGTTCGGTAGCGCGACATAATGCCGACGTTGTCAGGGCTGGCAATTGAGCCCTGCGTTCAACAGGAAAAGGAAAAAAAAAAGCTTTCGAGGAAACATCACCAAGAGGGGGGGGGGGGGGGGGGG